>JAHKKF010490177.1:0-12697 GCA_019740295.1 Labeo calbasu | reverse complement strand
TTTAGAGGACTTAGAAAATATGTTCTCCATCCAAACAGATGTTGAGATTGCGTTTTTTGAGTGGTGGAACCCCACCACACCCTAAACCTAACATTAGTAGAGCACACACACCTAGGAGGAACAGCCCTAGAGCTTCTAGCCCTAATTTGGGATTTTTTTGCAATAATTTCAATTAATTTTTAAGCTTTGTGGGCCTTGGGGATCGTTTTGGAAGCCATGGGACATGTCTGGGCAGGTCCTAAAGCGGGCAGTTGAAGTGTGTGCCAGTGCACAACCTAGTTTTGGACTTTGTCTAAGCTATGGAATTTTTTGAGCCCCTAATTGAATCACATCAGTAGATATATACAAAAGAAACAATATTTAGATTAGAGACTCTGTTCAAAAATTATCGGACACAGACACGTAGAGACAACATAGAGTACAATGTGGAGAAGTGAGACTAGTGGAGGGTCTGTTTGAGAGATTTCTTCCTCTTGTGGGGCATGAAGCGGGCTTCGGAAATGTGTGCCAGTGCATAACCGAGGTCAGGCTTGGTCTGGGGGATCACTTTGGGGGGGATCAATCTTCGTTTTTATCTATATAACCCTTAGCCTAGCCCTAGTCCATACAACTGGGGGTGCAATACCACATCTCGGCGCCTGTTGGCGCTAGAGCTCCCAAACCAAGTGCGTTCGACTGGGCGCCCCCCAAATAGTACATGTACCAAATTTCAGGCCTCTAGGACCATCCTAAATAGGAAAACGGGCGGGGTGCACTTTGGGGGGGGTGCACTTTCGTATTTAACTATATTACCTAGGACCTAGGACGCACTTGGACCACAAAATTAAAAACAAAACAAAACAAAACAAACAAAAAAAAAATAAATACAAAAAATAAAAAAGAAAACAATCATGCACTAAAAACATCTTGCATGCTTTTTGTTTTTCTTTTTTTTCTTTTCCCAAGATACTTCAACAATGAAACATGCAACTACATAATTACAAAAAAAACACGACCACAAACATATCTACAAACAGTAAAACATCACCAATTTATTACACCAAAAAAGAAATACAGGTTAGTAGCCTCTAGTAATGTTCATCCTTGCACAAAGAATGAGTGCCAAATGTGCCCTTCTGCCACCATTGAGAGAACAGATAATGAAGGCTCGGTTGACTGTTGTAATGTCCATGTGCAGCCCGTGCTGGAATGAGCCCAATGGGGATACAATAAAGAACACAAATGAAATTTAACTTTGTGCCGACCTGGAAAGCTGATCAACCTGTACCCTCTACACTGGGATTTTCTTGGTTATCTGGCAAACAACAGGCAGAACTGGGACATATAAGTTATATAAGACATATAAGAACTGGGACAATATAAGTGGTTACAATCTGAAGAGGGTCTAGACACCCGACAAATCTGGATAACCCTGACCTGCTAGTTGATAAGACCCCTGGCAGGCCAGTAAAAGACAACATTTCAGGCACTAGCAAACTTGAAACCAAAGGCTTCCCAAGCAAAGAGACAACCTCCATGGGCACAACAAGAAAGCTTAGAACACTCAGCATGTCTGACACTAGGGAGCTTGGAACGCTCTCTATACTGGAGAAACACTGGAACAATCAATGGAGATAACAAAGGCAGAACTACAAAACCACAACTACACATGCCTTACAAAAGTTGTGAATTGTTTAAGTTATACCGTTTTTTTTTTTTCTTTTAATACAAGAAGTAGATGCACAAAAACAACACATTTACTACGTAGTGCTGCTTTATGCCTGTGGCATAAAGTTAATGGTCACACATTATTTAAAAATAAATACAGATCATAAATCAAAGGCATTCAATATATGAGGCCAAAATATATGGAATTACAACAAATTGTAAAACGTGATGAACACTGGCAGACAAAAAAGGTACATTAAAATAAAAATAAAAAATTCCTTAGTCAAGAGGCAAAGGCAAAACAGATTAATTTAAAGCAAGATAAAAGAAACATGTCAATGAATATAAGTAATTATTTCAAACCAATACAAGTCAACACAACAGTGAAATACAAAAAGGCATGAATACAGATGGTATTTGTATTCACATACCACGTAAGACACATACCAAAAAAAACAAAAAACAAAAAATCCAAAAGGAGAAAAGCAGGGAATAACATTTCTGCCGGCCTGCTTTTTTCACTGCTTTTGTTTAATAAAGCTTTGAATATGGATCCGTCCACTTCTCATCTCTGTCACTCCGTTACACATACATAGAGAAATTCATATCCACATAACATAATTTAACACCAATTACTTATCATGGACACTATATCATGGACACAGACCTTAAGAGACAATATCTAATGGAAATAGAAAGAATAAATAACCAACCTCAACCAAAGTTAGACATTGTCTGATCTTTGGACATTATAATCCTTAACCTGAATTGAATGTTTTCTATTTTGTATTTAATAAATCCATTTATTTCAATTCCTTTTGACTACTGTACATTTTGGACTACAGACATTAGTTATGTGGTGACTGCATACGTTTCAGATATAATAACTAGGTTATAATAGCTTAAGTAGACTTAAGTTATAGTAGCTGAAAAGTATTTAAAGTGAAACAGCTGTATTTGTCACGTGTAGTCCAAGATGAAGACAAAGATGATGAATAAAGATTCAAACGGGTTTATTAACAAATATAGACAGTATGGAAATCCACAAACAATAACAGACAACTCAAGAGTGTGCACCCAGGAATTTAAGTACAAACCAAATGCATGAACTAACGATTAACACCCGAGTTGATTAGATTAGTTACCATGACAACTAAAGAGTGGTGGGAAAAGATCAAAGGAGAACATGTGACTATATATGACCAATTAGAAGTCCTTGAAAACAAAAATAAAAGTTCTTAATGAAAATAGCAGATAATCTGTGACAGTATTGTTGTATATTGATAGTGCGGGCCCTATGAAGGCCTAGTGAGGGCTTCCTGAGGCCTAAATGTGGGTTACCCGTGCAGGGCCAGCGATAAGGGACCAAGGTTTTGCCAATAAGCAAATTCTCAGAGGCCCTGCGCTGGCAGCCCACTGGAGGCCCTTAGATTAGCCTTAAGTGGGCCCGTAAAGGCTTGTTTGCAGGGATATGCTCCACCACAAGGGTTTTTGGGGAATATGGTTTAATGCAGAAAAGACAGTAATATACACAGTGTTGTAAACATTAAGAATCACAGGAGGACTCACCTCAGCAGCTATTAAATTTATGCTGTCAGGACCAAAATAGAACGAAGCAAACAATTACAAACTACATTTGTAACTTCTGTATCTAGAGGTATAACAACAACGAGTGAGCTGCAAAATGACATTTTTAGTAAGCACAGCTAAAATAAAATTAAGCATAGAGAAAAGCACAACAAAAACAAAACAACAAAAAAAGAAAAGCAACACAGGCACACCTTAGCAGACATGTGGAGTGTGTTAATTAAAAACTCAAACATACAGTCATAAGAAGTAAACTGATATTACCTGATATAACAAGCAGTTATCAATGCAGACATGAATGACCCAGCCTTGAAACTCTTCAGTTTGCACATTGCTAGATGGATCTCAAACTCTTCATGCCACTAAGTTTGGGGTGCCCCATCTATTTTATATCTGAGCTAAAAGAGGTAAGTCATTGACCAAGTAAAGTGACTAATTTGCACACAATGCTGTAAATACTGTAAGGCAGGTTTAGTCAAATGTTACCTGGGCAGGTGTTGATTCTCCTGAAAAGAGCTCCTTTGGCACAGACGGATGCCTTTCACAACTCTAAACAACTCATGGAAACACAACATAAGACAGAGCATTGACTTACATTCAAATTCAATATAAACTTTCTACTGGTTAGAAAGTGGTGGCTAACATCAGTCCTAAAATGCCAGAGTCCTGCCTTGACAAAAAACTCACCTGCTTGTAGCTTTCTAGTGATCCTTAGACCTTTATTAGCAGGTTCAGGTGTGTTTGATTAGGGTTGAAGCTGAACTCTGTAGGAGTGTAGCTCTTCAGCACTGGCACTGGACACTCTTAGGTTAGATCTTTCAGTACTGTTAAAATCACAACTAGATAAGCAGAGTAAATAATTACAAAAGTAAACTACAAGAGAAAATGAACATTTAAAAAATATTCTCACTCACAATGATTTTAATCTCCAGCAGGTTATTCACTCTCCAACCTCCTTCTTACACTGACAATCCTATGAAATTTCAGCTTGTGAGCATTTATACTCATGAACACAACCATTGCAAGAAACCAGCAACCACATTCACCAAATAACTAAATCTCCAGATTAGAAACCTTTTGTACATGCATTAATCATTAATCCACACATTATTACTTAACAGCTATTTATGCATAGTTAAAGTAAGTTTTAAAACAACAAAAAAAAGAGTACATTTTATCCTTTGGTTTGGTTTCTTCCACATCCCATGATGCATCACAGCACAGGTCCACATTTGTGACACTGTGACTGTACTGAGCTTTACAGTTATGTTAAAGTTGAAATGTGAAAAGAGCCACAGCCTCAACATAAAAAGGTAGGAATGATTGCATATTGCATATACAGTTGTGTTCAGAATAATAGCAGTCCAACATCACTAACCAGATAAATCACTGTTTTTGTGATTTATCTGGTTGGTAAATCAAATATTTTACAAGCAGGTGTAGTAGAGTAATAGAAAACCAACAGACCCAACAGTAATGACATGCATGTTGCTGATTCTGTGTAACTGAATCATTAATTGAAAAGGGTGTGTTCAAAATAATAACAGTGTGGAGTTTAATTAAAAAGGTAATTTATTCTGTGAAAAAACTGGTGTCAAACAAGTGTCCCTTATTTTTAAAGACGAAAGCAGCAAATGTTGTACTGTGCATTCCTCTCTGAAAATTGGAGTAAAATGGGTTGTTCCAGGCATTGTTCAGAAGGACAGCATACTTTGATTAAAAACTTGATTAGAGATGGGAAAACATATAAAGCTAAAAAAATTCTCATGAATTTCATGAAACTCATGAATTCTCTCATCATAAGCAACAAAGTGCAGATGTAAATACGATGTAAGTAACATTACTTTATCATACAGTGTATGGACAGCTTCATTGATTATAAGAGGAGTTATGAGTACTTAAACACTATCTAGACTGAAGTCAGTGATAATATTCTTTAATGTGAATGTTCTTTGCTCGTTTTCTCCATAATTTACTCACTGTTTGAATAACTGTGGAAATTAAAGCATTATAATTTATAACTTGAATGTTTCTTTTTTTTTAAATTGTGATCACTTCAAATACTAATATATTAAAATATTTCACAATGCCTTATCTGGTACTTGTCTAAGCAAATGGGTGTATGATGTGTGTAGTTAATATATATTAGACTAACTGTCATGGTTTGTAGTTGCAAGATCTCAGGAGTCGAGAAATAAGCTTTATATTCCTTAATAATCAAAATGCAGGGCAAATCCAACATAATGCAAAAACAGCGAGCAAGTAACAAAGTAGACTGGATGAAGAACTAAGAAACAGACAGGAACTAATATACACAAGATAATTACAAACACAGGCGAGCGGAATAATCAGTTAACTAAACAAGAACAGGAAACATAACCAAAAAGGAAAACAGGAACTAAGACAGAGGTAATTGTTTGGTACACCTAATTAACTGATATTAAATAAGGTTCAATCTTAGAATTAGGTTTTCTAAATGATAAATGGGACAAGACAAAAAATATGAATCATATTTATATAAGATATTTTTTATTTGTTATTTATTTATTGATTAAAGGGGCATGAAGGGGTCTGGTTAGGGGTGCCACCCCAAACGCTTTGATACAATTTGAACACTGTGTTAAATCAACATAAGAGCAAAACTTACAGGCTTAATTACACAAGGAGACAATACCTCTGCCGATTACCCCACCACCACCCACCTTCCAATTCAGGGACTCAATATCTTATTTCTGTTCATTAAATGCATGTGAAACTTGTCGTTTAACTTAATTGTTTAACTTATTATTTAAAAACAAAAATATTTCATGTTTTTGATATGTTCATGTCTTTGAATATGGCATCATAATGCTTGTTGGTTAATAAGGAAAAAGGGGTTCATGGGGCATTTAAATGTCAGAAACATTCTTCCTTTCAATCTTTGGAACAGTTAGCACTCAGATGAATGTACTGCAGGGCTGCAGCGGGATAAAGCTAATAAATGCTGTATTGTTGGAAACAGAGGTTTGCGATGTGTAGCCACTGGTCTAGGCTGTTTGCATGAAGAAGGATGTGTGCGTCTCACTGTGCTTTGACAATACAAGCACTGTTTGCTCTCCTCCAGAATGTATGAGGAAAAAAGACAAATGGGGGAGAAATGGGAGGTGGTCATTGAAGGGACAAACCATTTTGAGAGCAGTGAACATTAGCACTGAAAGTAAGATACCAGTTAACAGATCAAAATTGTGTTAATAAACTACTGAGAAAAGCCTGATGAGGATTTTGCAGAGTTGCTGATATTGTTCAGAGATACAGGTGAGCTCTTTTATCCTACTAAATCTAAACACTCTTTTAACCCTAAATTTACAAGGACTTTAGGATTAGTATTCAGATGCTATTTTAAATATGTCATATACTTGACACTTTGTTCAAAAACATCACTATTACATACTGACAAACATCTGGATTGTACATGTGACTCTAACCTCATTAACACATATTTAAATTCATACAATCTAATATTCAATTAAATAAACATCTAAATATTTAAAACAAACAGGTATTTTTAAAAAACGCAATTATTTAATTTCTTAGTTTCCGTTAATAACAAAACATTTAAACTTTTTCTCGTATTACCTTAAAAAAACGTTTTACATCCATAAATGTCTTTTTTATGTAGTTACACTTGAAAAACACAGTGTCATTACCCGTGATGCATAACAAACAAACAACACATCACAACATGATTCCCCTAATGACTAATTAAAATATTCTGAAGATTTGACTGTAGGATAGGATAAAGTTTAACAAGATTGTGTCTTTACAGTCTTGAAAAAATTAATAAATAAATAAAAATGCTAAACATTAATATATTCATAAATGTTAAACACACATTTGTGAATATATGTGTATATTTCTTTTCAACAGAGCTAGCTGACTGGGTAAAGCATTTTGGATTTGTAAGATGACTGATCCAAAGATATGTTAGAAGTCAAAATAATGCTGTGCTTCAACATAAAGCATACAAACTCATTAAAAAAAAAAAAAAAAAAAACTTAACATGAACATGATTTTAACATGAAAAGTTAAACAACTGAGACGTAAAGTGAACAAGTTTCATAGGCATTTGACAAACAGACATACAATAAAGTCTATGAACAAAGGATCCAGCAGTCCTCATGCCTCCCTGTTCCCACAGATGATCTAGAATCCTGGACAGTAGAAAGGGATCTTTAATGTCCTAAGTAGTAACAGTTGTAATTCTAACATTTGCCTGTGCAATAATTGTTTATGGTTAATTAAAAAAGCATAAAATATTGATTAAACCTTTTACAATAATGATCTGTAAAGCTTTTACTAAATTATTTTTAAAATACAGTATTCTGAAAAAAAGTTTTTAAACACTGAAAATATCATAATTTGGTTAATTTCAAGACAAAGCACTTTAAAATCCTTTTATGAGCACACCAGGCATTTCCAAATTTTATAGATTAAAATGCACAAAAATATACGGAAGTGTATGTGTGTGACAAATGAATTTAATTTAATTTAATGAGTTTAATGACACGTCGGTGGCTTTGTCAGATTTTTATTTTAAAAAAGGAGATTTCACAGCTCTACTTGAGAAGAAAGTTGGTTTCAACAGGTGTAGAACAGTAAATGGAATCCTTTGTGTCATAAAACTCTCAGTCACTTCTGTCATAAAATAATTTATTATAAATATTTCACGGCACATTAAAGATTAGTTGACAGGCTGTCACTTGATGTCACTAAGGGATGAGCTGTTTTCTTAAACAACAACAACAGCAAAAAGCCTCTCCTCCATTGACATAAATTTAAAAAAAAACAGCCTAGTCTCCTCGCCAGTATATTGCTGTGTTGTGCAATTTGCTAACCTTGAAGGTTTGCCTCTGGCATTTGATTTGCTAAATGTAAGTTACATTTTTGGTAAATATAGCAGCCAACAGTTTGAGTGAGAAGCTATTGTGACTGTTAGATTTATCTGCCTAAAATATATTCTAATACATTACTTCAGTTAGGGGAACATATTAGTTCAGATTTTAAATCACCAGTCCACAAGAGGGTGCAACATATAAATACAAACCAAACAGCAGCCCATTATGCTATTTACTGAAAAGACAAACCTGACTGTTAACAAAGTATGTACACAAATTCTGCCTCGCAGTTCCATCACATAGTCAGATGTCAAGAAAAGGCCATACTCCATAGATTTGGTTAAGAGTTAGGCAGTTTCAGTTTAGCTGGTGCATTTATTATTAAGTCCCCATGAATTTATTATTAAGTCCCCATGGAATCACAGCTGACGGTTTTATTTTTTCCTTCTTGTTTTTAATGGAATATTGCAGTCTTCATTTATTAAATGACTTAACCATGCACAAAAAAGTCTGACCCTTGAATTTTTGGTTATTAAGCATTTAGGCTGAGTATGGTTGTAATTGCTAGTAAGAGTATTATAAGCTCTGTTTAACTCATTATAATAAATAAAATATAAATGCTCAAATCTTTTAGAGATATTGTTCCTCAAAATCAGCGCAGAAAATAAAAACATATTAAACCTGGTTTTATGATTAACCAGAATTCTCACTTTAATAGATTATTTGTGCCCCAGATTGACCCCAACAGTTCAGTCTGTTGAAGAATTGTTCACGTTCACCACAACCCTATAAATCACTCTAACAATATCTTTCCTGTTTCTCAGTAACAGAAGAGTCATCATTTCCTTCTAATGGAGTTTTGCCACATGTCCTGTTTGAGTCCGTCTCCTCCCTTGGCATCATCACCATGACATCCAGCCCTAACATTCAGTGAAACACTGTTTCAAAGAACTTCTCAACAATGGACAACTGTTCTGCTCTTCATGTGCTTCTCATGATCTCCATCATGCCTGGCTGGCTAGGGGGTGACTTTATAATCTCAAAAAAACAGCATGAGATCCGTTCAAGCAAAATCTCTCGCGGGTCCCATTTGAGAGTGAGACGAGGCTGGATTTGGAGCCAGATATTTGTTGAAGAAGAAGATCCAACACCAAGGAAGATTGGTCAGGTATAACTGGAATTAGTTTCTTAATAAGCTCCTTAATAAATTCTGTGTCAGACTGATGGTAACAGCTACTTTATTTTACACCACATATAATAATAATAATAATAATAATAATAATAATAATAATAATAATAATAATAACAAATATTCCTTTTAGTATTTTATGATATTAGATTGCAATAACAAAATATTGAAATAATTAATATTTTTATTGTGTGAGTTTGGGAAAAGATGTTTACAATTATTTCAGTAAAGAATGTAAGCAATGTACATTTTATATAGTTTTGAATGTAAACCAAAATAAGATTAATCCTCTGGTGCTCCTTACTGTCACAAAATCAATTATCTAATATGCCACCCTTGATATAAACCTGCACCACAGCAAAATTTCTCTGTCTGGTCTACAACTGCCTAAACGATGAATGTGCTACTTACCTGTGACTACCTGTCAGTGTAGACCTCCAGTCTCCGTCTTCCGAGAACTTTGACTCCTGGTTCCTATACCCATGTGTCTTCTCAATTGCCTGTAAGACCAGAAGACAATATCAGAATTATCACAAGGTATGTGTAGTGTAACTCACCCATCTGGAAAGCCATCTTCACTGCTTCTCTGGCTGTTGTCTTTGAATTATCTGCTTTCTGCCATTACAGCATCTGTGCTAATAAACTGTTTCAATAGCCACGTTTGCAATGTCGGGACAAAAGCAAGCATGCTTGTGCAGGTCTGGGCCAGTCACATTTTCACTGTCACTTCTGTGGCTTGATCATGCCTCATCAGACCTTTTGCAGTGTAGTTAGTTTTTCTTCCATTTTCACCTCACTGAAATTGTGGTGCTGTGTGATGTTTGCTTTGAAGTGTGTTATGGATGGGTCCGGCAGTAGAAACGCAGCATGATTTTGACCTTGCGGCTTGAGGTCCGAGGATAATGGCTCTGCCTGGATTGCACTGGCCTAACAGTGGAAAATGGTTATTGAGTTTACATACCAGTTTCATCTGAGTCTTTGTTTTCCTGACAGAAGACTAGACTAACAACCATATAGCAACAACCATGAGTTCACCTACTGGCTGTTTTGTTCAAGGATATTGTACATTCTCTTTGCCATGTTCTCACCAATCCTGTCACCCCCACACTGATTGCTGCACTGGTTGTTTCTCCCTTGCCTGTCTACACCACAAGTCCCATGGCGATCCCGGTGCCTTACTCTGGTTCGGTGGAGAAGTGCTACGGATTCCTGCTGCAGTGTTTTGAAAACTCCTTGGTGATTTGTCCATCAGTGAGCAGTTACAGTGCCTATAGAAAACATCATATTCCTTTTGAAATAGTTACTTTGTCATACCTGAAATGAAACTCTATTCCAAATAACCTTTCAAACTTTATTTACAATTTTAGTCTTACAACATCAAACCAATCAAAAGAGAGAGAAAAAAAATCTGCAAATTAATAAAAGAACAACAGCAACAACAAAACTAGAATAACAGGGTTGGAAAAGTCATCAGTCCTTTGTTTTAATACTTTAGAGCCACCTTTTGCTTTAATTATAGCAATCAGTCTTTTTGGATATGTCTGTACTAGCTTTGCACACCTTGATTAGGGAATATTTCCTAATTTTTCCTTGCAAAAGTTCAGTCAAATTCTGTGTTGAGTTGCAATGGACTGCTCTCTTGAAATTCATCCACAGGTTTTTGATTGGATTTAAGTCAGGGCTCTGACTTGGCCACTCAAGGACATTCACCTTCTTATCCTTAAGCCATTTTGTTGTTGTTTTGGCAATATGTTTAGGGTTATTGTTGTGTTGGAAGGTTAATGACCTGCCCATCTTCAGTTGTTTAGCAGAGGGAAGCAGATTTTCCTCTAGAATTTCAATGTACTTGGCAGCATCCATTATCCCTTCGATCCTTACCAATCGCCCAGTCCCAGCTGAAGAGAAACACCCCCACAACAATAATGCTGCCACCACCATGCTTCACAGTACGTGTGGTGTGTTGTGGGTGGTGTGTTGTGTTTGCTTTTTGTCAAGCATAGCGCTTGAAGATCAGACCAAAAAGCTCAATTTTGGTCTCATCAGAGCATATCACCTTTTGCCAGAAGGTATCCGACTCTTCCGAATGTGTTTTTGCATAGCACAAACAAGACTGAGTGTGATGCTTTTTTTTAGGAAAGGCTTCTTTCATGCCACCCTGCCATACAGGCCATCTTGGGAGACAGCTGTCCCATGCACATGGTGACTGACCAGACCCAGCTGTAAAGCCTTGTAAGTCCTTCAAAGTTGCCTTTGGCCACCTGGTAGCTTTTCTTATCAGTATCCACCTGGCTTTTTCATCCACTTTGGATGGACGACCTGATCTAGGAAATGTGCCATATGCTGTCCACTTCTTAATAATGCTCTGAACAGTACTCAGAGGAATAACTAAAGACTTTGAAATATTTTTGTAGCATTTTCCTAACTTGTGCCTTTCTACAATTTTTTTACCCGGTGGTCTTTTGAAAGCACTGTCCCAACCATGGTGAATTCTTTACCACACCATGCACTACTAACAGTGGAACACCACTTCTATTGATGTTGTAAGGGATTGACAGAAGTCAATTTAGCTCAAAGGGAATCATTTAAGATTGAACAGAATCTCCGTTTTACAGCAGATCAATGAATCGGCCAGTGATTCATTGAGCGAGCCGTATAACATCAACTCTGTACCGGATACTACTATCCAAAATATAGTGAAAACACTGTTTATTAGCACGGTAACAAGGTCGGCAGTTTAAGACATTGATTTATAAGCACAAAACACAAGATACTTCTCCATTTTCAATGTGAATGAGAATTTATTGGATAAACCTAAGACATAAACTAATCTAACACATAGACGCACATTCACACATTCATACAAGTTGCAGAAAGAGAGAGAGATGAGAAAAGAATGAGTTTAGAAGAGTGAACATATGAAGTCCCAAGTTTATAGCATACGTATATGCAGTTGCTTAGACCTGAATGACCATCAATCATTTAATTAACCCTCTTGTTGAGTTTCTCAATGAGGCTATTAAACTTTATATTAAATGCACCAGTTCAGCTAGAATCTGGAGGTTTGTACTTGCGTTGCCTTTGTGTTAAGGGATTCCCTTCGATGATGTCGTTGCAGAAAGGGGATTTCCCAAGATTGCTGATTGGCTGGAAGTTCGTGGTCGTTGGAAGTGATGTCTTGGGCGTTGGCTGGAGTCGTGTACGCTGGTTGAAGTTTTGAGACGGGCACGAAGTCTGAGACACAGCTTAGCGGCAAAACTTAACTTAGAACACAAAACTCTCAATGGAAAGAAAAGATTAAAGTAAAAGAAAGAAATGTGACGATCTCCTCATGTTTCCGTTTTAGAGGAGTGGCTGGCGTGCAAGCCAGGAAGCGTTCAAAGAACGCAAAAAGCAGCGGCAA
>JAHKKF010490171.1:0-11818 GCA_019740295.1 Labeo calbasu | reverse complement strand
GAATTAAAAAGAAATGCAGTTTACAAACTTTAGCGATTATGCGACACTGATTCTATTGTGCAAGTAACAATTCCTGTGTCAACTGTGCAGCTCGCTTACAGTCAGACACAATGTGGTGACTGGAAGCCATTTGCGCACTTTTGTGTGAAAGAGAGGGCGCGCGGTCATTCACTCGTGCGGTTTGTGAAATTACGTCTCACATAAGGTTTTCAAATTACTTTATAAGTTATTTAATGAAGAAATATGAATTGTACCTCACGTTCAGCATTATAATTGTTTTACCCGCGCCGAAAAGAGACTGAGACGGTGCCGTTGCATGTCGTACCAAACCTCTCACGGCAGGTGCGTCACCAGCTTTAGATCTGTTTATGAGATCGGCCTTTTTAGAGACCGCCGATCAAACATCCCCAAGCGATTATCGGCCGATAATGATCGGTAGCCGATCAATCGTAGCACCCCTAATTAATTGTTTTGATTAAACATTCACAAGGTCAAATAATGTTTTAAAAAGGAAAGTATGCATTGAATTGTTAACAATAAGGTCAATAAAATGCATTTAGAAGTTAGAAATTTACATTTCATGCCATCTTGAACGGGTAAATTTAAAATAAAGCTTTTAAAGCTTATATTTTATTAGTTTTATTTTTTTTATTACTTAGACTTTCAACTTTTATTCCTCAAACTTTTATTCCATGTTTCTTTTTTTTCCGGGATATTCTGATTTTTTATTTATTTATTTATTTATTTATTTATTTATTTATTTTTTAAATATATATATTTTTTATTTTTTATTTTTTTATTATTTTTAAAGTACAGTTTGTGTTTCCAGGATGCATTGCTCATATAAAAGGAATAAATAATTCATGTTTTTCAAAGGTTAATTTACATACTGTCAGAATGAACTGATTCATTAAAAGCAATCCAATTTTCCAATGTTACGTAAGGTAGAGAGGGCATTTTAGAACTACATGTTTGTTTTTTAACCTCGATTTGCTCAACAGTAAAGCTGCATGTGCAGCACAATATGTCAAAAAATTAAAATAATAATTTTGCATTATTATTTTTGTAACTAATTTATTATTTTGTATCAGGATAATACATTATTTTGAAACGGCTGAGTTTTTGAAACATGTAGTGAAACTTGCCCTGCACTGGTGTGCTTATGCTTGAGGGAGTGTGTGTGTGTGCGTGTGTGTGTGTGTGTGTTTGCCCGTCTCTGGCAAGGGCACAGGAATTCAATGGTCGGGTCTCTTAAGTGCAGCTGACAGCAGAGTCGGCCGGGCGTCACGGGGCGGGAGGGAAAGGGACAGATGGATGGATAGAGAGAGAAAAGGAAGAGAAGAGCAATCATGCCGGTGCTAAACATACAGAATGAGGAGCTTTATGATCAATATGCTGCAGAAGGTGAGCCGATATTGAGATTCATACATGCACTGAGCATAAAGAGGTGTGTGAGAGCATTTTGTTTTGTTTTTAAGTATCTGTGCCGCTTACAGACACTACAGGACTTCTGACAATGCAAGGTCATCTATAACAAACAGGAAGGGCATGTGGGGTGAACTCACGTGTCTGTATGTGAATGCAGTATGTATTGTGTATGTCTGTTTGCATTGTTGCGTGATGGCAATGTTGAACTTTTTTTTTTTTTTTTTTTTTTTGAGTTGTGGCAGTTTTGTTGAGGGCGTGTGCTGCTCATTTCTGCAGTGTTTACAGGAAGTGGAGGCTCACGTTTCTCTGCGTCTCTGAGATCAACCACTTGTGCTGATGTCATCTGTGACGGCTCATGTTGTGCTCGTGTCATTTTTAGGAGTCTGTCAGTGCCAACTAAAAGGGTTGTCAAGATTATCAAATTTGACTATTAATTGTCTAAGAAAAAATTGCGATTGTGAAAATTAATTGTCTGTGTTAGGATATTGATGATTATTGTGACTGTCTGTTTTAGGGCTTTGACAAAGGGCTTTTTTGTGTGAGTGTGTTTCATTAAATAATTGCATCTTTAAATATTAAAGTAATATGGCCGGTAGGGCTGTCAAACGATTATACATTATTATTATTATTATTATTATTATTATTATTATTATTATTATTATTATTATGTGTATATATAAATACAAACACATTCATGTAAATATTTCTTAAATATATACAAGTATATTTACTATGATTTTTATACAATTTATATTATATATATATATATATATATATATACATTTTGCACATAACATTTCTATTAAATATATACATTAATTTGTGTGTATTTACATATACATAATAATTACACACAGTACACACATATATATTAGGCAAACTCAAACTTTTATTTTGTATGCGATCAATCGCGATTAAACGTTTGACAGCCCTAATAGCCAGTGACTTGAGAATTTACTGGCCGTAAATATTTTTTGCAAGCCATGAAATGTTTTTGCAAAAGCAGGCAGTTGCTACTACTGCAACATCAAAACATATTTAATAAAAAGATATCTGTAGCCATTTCAAATTCGAGGTATCCACTACATTTTAATCGCGATGCAAACAAAGATGCTAGATACATGTAGCATGAGCAATTTTTGATTTAAATTAGACTAGAATTTTGAAATCTGAAGCAAAAACAGAATGCTCTGTCTTAAGCATTGTGAAAATATGCTACATAAAACGTATCTGAACAAAACAAAAACAACAAATGGGCTGAATCTGAATTCAGATTAATTGTCCGACAGCAGGTGGCGCTTATGGAACAGCAGAAATATAGTGTTTGTAAACTTATACATTACTTTAACGTGAATTATGCCATGGTAAGAGGGTAAAAATTACATCAAAACTTTTCTGAAATCAGTTCCCTTCAGAGATGCATTTATATAAACATCACTCCCGACGTTTATATTTTATTCGAATATTTCGAGCGTTGTGAACAGTTAGTTTGCAGTGCCTGTAAGTTACAGTATTTTCTCTGCTACTGCATCTATCTTTAGTATAAGTGTTAACTGTAAGTCAGAGGGCTTTTTTTTAGATTGAATAAAGTCCTTTTGATTCATTAACAGAACTAGTCTATAAGAGTAATTTGCTCATGAATCAGGTAGCTCTGAAAAGAGGGGAACACAGCCAGAGACATGCTGAGACTTTTTGCCCTACTTTTACCCAGTTGGATGATGATGTGATGCTAAAAATAACCTAAGAGGGCTAGAAGGGGCAGATGGAGGCTATTTCAGGTTTATTATCGGAGGGCTGAGCATGAGAGGCAGCGTACAGGAGCACAATGTCATAATTTATAGAGGGGGAGGCATAATAGAAGATCCCTGTACAGTATTTACCATCTATGAAAATGTAACATTTCATAATAACCAACATTTTCTGTAGCGTTCATTAAATCAAATCAATTTAAAGCCAGTTCAGATCAGTCACATTTATCAGATTAGAGCTTAGAGATCATTTAATAGTCATTAATTTAAAGCTTTATGTGCAGTTAAAGGTAATCTAATAAAACCAATTTGAAGTCAAATCAGATTTCTTTTATAACTGTAGTAGGCAGTGTTATTTTATTGTTATTATTTATATACTATTTTATTATATTTTTTTTATATAATTTATTATATAAAAATTTATTATATTATTTTATTTATAATTTGAGTTTAATTTTTTACATTTCTTTAATTTATTTTTATTTTATTGTATTTTTTATTTATTTATTTATTTTACTTTATTTATTTATTTATTTATTTATTTATTTATTTATTTATTTTTGTAATTTTAGTTTGGAAACTAGAAATTACCAAAACTGAAAATTAATTGCTAATTAACTGATTAAATTAACTAACTGCTGTAAATAACTTTAAGTTTTTCTATCCAATATTTTTTTTTTTTTTTGTACATTTCAGATTTTATTTTTAAAAAATGTTTTTAAAAGTTTTAAATGTATTTTTAGTTGAACACCAAGAACACCATTGGTAATAAGCTGATGGTTCACTCAAAATCCCTGGTTCTCATTTTGATTTGTTTTAGAAATTTGCCGCAAACTGTTTTGCAATGGCCGCTGTGATAGCAGAAGTGAACTGACCGTACTGTCACCAGCTGATGTTTTACTTAAGTACAAAGGTCTCCACATGTCTGTATGAATGCGTCACTTATTGCTAAGGTTTTTTCATGACACTTAGTTTATAAAGGGCCGTCTGAACCAGAGCAAACAGATCAGAGTATCTGTGGCTGGACTGCAGGCATGAGTGTTTTTGAGGCTTGTGCTTCATTTCATGTGGTTTGTGTGGTAATGGAGGTTCAGTCAGTGTGTTTGGTTTGTGACAGAGGAATGTGTTGATGTCAGAGACGTAGTGTAGTGATTGTCAGGATGCTTCAGTTGTGTGAAGAGCTCTCAGTTCACCTTGGCTCAGGTAAGGATGGATGTGAGAGTGTGTGAGTGAGTGTTAGAGCTGGAAAATGAGAATAAATCACTTCAGTAATTGCATTTGGAATTTTTATGAATACATGAAAATTTTGCATGTAATGGCAAGATGTGCACTACCATTCAAAAATTTGAAATTCATACTTTTAATGAGCATTAAATTGATCAAAAGTGATGGTAAAAGACTTCTATTTTAAATAAACACTCTTCTTTTGAACTCTCTGTTCATCAAAGAATCCTAAACTAAAATGTATAATGGTTTTCATAAAAAATATGAAACATAACTGTTTTCAGTATTGATAATCAGAAAATATTCTTGAGCAGCAAATCAGCATATTAAAATGATTAAAGACTCAAGTAATGATGCTGAAAATTCAGCTTTGCATCACAGGAATAAATTGCATTTTTTCAATTGCATAGAAAATAGTTATTTAAAATTAAAATAATATATTTTTAATTAAATAAATGCAGCCTTGGTGAGTATAAGGGACTTTAAATACTCAGGAACATTAAAAAAAAATCATTCCAACCCTAAACATTTGAATGGTAGTGTATGTTTATAATCTTAAATTGGTTTTGTTTGCACTATCCAATATCTAACTAATGGGTTAGATATTATGATAATTAGAGTTAGGTTAGCGTTTGGATATTTACAGCGGTTTAAATATTTACCTGTCATTGTTTACTTAGCTGTAGTTTAAAGACAGATGTACTGTGTGTTATTTAAGGTCTGTTTAAGTGTTGGTCATAAACTAATAATCTCTTAATCTGTGTTCAGTCTAAATGATGGGATGGTATTTTAATAATATTCTTTAAAACCATTATATGGGTGTTTATCATTTAACAGAGTCAATTTGGTCATTTAAATTAGTTTCGGGTCAAAACTGTAAATGTTTGTGTCATCCTGAGTACTAGTAGTAGAGGTTTACTACTGTAACCAATCATGAGAGGACAACAGCAGCAGCGATTAACTTCAGTGAGTAAGAATGGATTCATTTCAACATTTAATGCCAAGCTGGAGTTCACATGAACTCTAGCTATGATACTTTTCAAGAAAAAAACTTTTAAAGACTTCAGTGTAGTTTGCTGTTGCACAATTAATAAAACTTCTTACAGAAAAAGCTCTAGTGCATTCTAGGTAAATGTGTGTGTGTGTGTGTATGTGTTTTTAAACCTAATGCAAATGAATTTATTTTAATCCAGGAGCGCTCATGGGACAGTGACTGCTGTCAGGTGCTTCATTACCCCTCCTTTATCCATTGCTGAACCCCTCTTTCTCTCTCTGTCCGGTGGTGATGGTTTCTCTCATTCTCTCCCTCACAATTCCTCAGCATCTAATATATATCTCTTCCTTCTCTTCTTCTGTCCTCTCTCGTTCTTTCTCTCATTCTTCCTGCAGCATTTCTAGCTGTTGGCTCCTCTTATTCCCATAATGGCTCTAACAGCCTCTCTAAAGGTAACATGCGGTCTGTCTGATGCTTTATCTGTCTATATTCCACTCATCTGTTTTACACTATGCTTGTCCTTCCTAGTTTCTGCTTCTATTTTTGAGCTAGTATTTGACCTCAGGCCAACAGCATGTCTAGTCTGGTGTGTTAACTGTGCTGCAGTGTCCTAGAGAGATCTGAAACTCACATTAAAGGGGTCATATCATGGTAAACATTAAATGAGAGTTTGATATAATATGAAAACCCAACATTTATTGAAACTAAACTCACGTCACATTACCACAAGACCTGGCATTGTTGCTCATTACACATGCAAAGATGTTAGCCAATAATATTGTACATGAAGCCTTAAAGGTACAGTGTCCTATTTAATTATGTATGGTGCAGCTGCTTGATGCGACAAAATCAAGTGGTGGATGAAATGTCTTGCTGATGTTGCATGTGTTTGGGATGACTAGGGTTTATTGCTCATCAAGATTCTCACAAAAATAAAATCGTAAAATACTGTAATATTGTATAGATATGACACATGTAAATACCCTGGAAAAAAATGGCTGGAAAATATGACCTCTTTAAAGTTCTAGTGTTTATATGCAGTAGATAGCCGTCGGTAGTGTAGAGTAAACTGACTTTAGATTTAGATCCATGTATTTTAACATTAAATAGTTTGGGATCAGAGTTTTTATTTAATGTTTCTCACCAAGGCTGCATTCATGTAATAAAAAAAATACTAAAAGCAGTACAGTTGTAAAATATTGTACCAAGTTAAATGAACTGTTTTCTATTTCTATTTATTTCTGTAATGCAGAGCTGAATTTTCAGCATCATTACTCCAGTTTTCAACCACTCTGATTTACCGTTCAAGAAACATTTCTTATTATTATCAATGTTGAAAACAGTTGTGCTGTTTAATACTTTTGTGAAACTGTAAGAGTTTTTTTTTTTCAGGATCTTTTGATAGATATAAAAAAAAAATTTATTTGAAACTAATATTTTATAACATTACAAATGCATTTACTCTCACTTTTAATCAAATGAATGCAGTCTTGCTGAGTAAAATTATTAATTTCTCTTTGAACAAAATCTTTTGACCCCAAACTTTTGAAAAGTAGTTTATGTAGTGCATGCAGTTACAGTTGAGGTCAAAAGTTTACATCCCCCTTTCAGAGTCATAAAAAATGTTACTTATTTTATCAAAATTAGAGGGATCATATAAAATGCATGTTATTGTTTTAGCACTGACCTGAATAAGGTGTTTCACAAGATGTTTACATACAGTCCACAAGAGAGAAAAATAGCTGATTGTATAAAAATAACCCAGTTCAAAAGTTTACATACACTTGATTCTAAATACTGTGTTGTTACCTGAATGATTCACAGCTGTTTTTTTTTTTTTTGTTTTGTTTTTTTTAAGTGATGGTTGTTTATGAGTCCCTTGTTTGTCCTGAACAGTTAAACTGCCTGCTGTTCTTCAGACAAATCCTTTAGGTCCCACAAATTCTTTGGTTTCCCAGCATTTTGTGTATTTGAACCCTTTCCAACAATGACTGTATAATTTTTGCACACTGAGGACAACTGAGGGACTCATATGCAACTATTACAGAAGGTTCAAGCACTCACTGATGCTCCAGAAGGAAAAATGATGCATTAAGAGCCGGGGGTGAAAACTTTTGAACAGAATGGAGATGTGTACATGTTTCTTATCTTGCCTAAATATCGTATTTTGTCATTTAGTGCTGCCCTTCAGAGGCTACAGAAGATAGTTACACGTTTCCCCAGAAGAAAAAATAAATTAAATTTACTCTTCAAAATTCAAATTCAAAAAGTTTTCACCCCCCGACTCTTAATGCATTGTTTTTCCTTCTGAAGCATCAGTGAGCATTTGAACCTCCTGTAATAGTTGCATATGAGTCCCTCAGTTGTCCTCAGTGTGAAAAGATGAATCTCAAAATCATGCAGTCATTGTTGGAAAGGGTTCAAATTTTATAAATTAAACTATTATTTTCTCTTGTGGACTACATGTAATCATCTTTTATGTGAAATAGGCTTATTCAGGTCAGTACTAAATGAATAATAACAGCATTCTGGTTAAATAATTACAAATTTTAATGATTCTGAAAGGGGGGTGTAAACTTTTGACCTCAACTGTAATAGTGAGTGTTTCTGAATGCACTTTGAGTTTGTGCATGATGTTATTGCAATGTTAGGAGGTGTGTGTTTGTGTATTGCACGTGTAGGGCTTGCCATATGGCATGTGGGTGTTTTTACACCTTCCTGTTTTCCTGCACCGCTAGTATAGTTGCCAGTTTTTTTTTTGTTTTTTTTTGTTTTTTGTGCATCACATTAGTCTTGAATATTTGTCTCTCTTTCTCTCACTGTAGTCCTCAGCGCTGACCGGGTGGAGCAGATGACCAAGACCTACAATGACATTGACGTGGTCACACACCTCTTGGCTGAAGTGAGTGATTGGTCAGCAACTGAGAAAGTGCTTTGTCTAGTGTTTTTGTTTTACATTACAATGTTATCCCACAGAGGGATCGCGACCTGGAATTGGCCGCTCGGATTGGTCAGTCTCTCCTACAGAGGAACCACGTACTGCAGGAGCGAAACGAATCTCTGGAGGAGCAGCTAGCGCAAGCCATAGACCAGGTACGACACGCTTGGACATGAAAAACTCAAGCTAAATGTGTACAAGCTGGTCTTACATGTAATCGCTCCATCAGGTTCATCAGCTTCAGCATGAGTTGTCAAAGAAGGATGAGCTCCTCCGTATGGTCGCGAGCGCCAGCGAGGAGAGCGAGACCGACTCCAGCTGCTCCACGCCTCTACGTCACCCCGCGCCTGCAGGAGCCGCTCTTGCCCTCAGCCAGCTGGAGGCCCTACAGTCCAAACTCCAGGAGCTGGAGGAGGAGAACCTGTCCCTGAGATCAGAGGTGCGTCACAGGCTCTGGCTGATATTTCAAGAGCATAAGGGTTTTATAAAAGCGTGACCTCTGATGTTCAACAGGCCTGTCACCTGAAGAAAGAAACCATCACTTATGAGGAGAAGGAACAGCAGCTGGTGAACGACTGCGTTAAAGAGCTACGTGAGTAACCGCGTTGACTTTCAAGCTCCAAATCAAGTTAAACCAAGTCTGTATACTGTCTACACAGGCGTCTGCCTTCAAAAGTAGCATCATAAACCATATTAAGCCTCATTAACTTTGTCCTTCACAAATGTCTGTTGCAATACATTCTGTAAATTCCATGAAAAATGCATGTAACTTGTTGAATTTGGCTAGTGTGCAATTTTGAAAATGCTCAAAGGAATGCCTATCATGCCTAAAAATGGCTGGGTGGCTCTAGAAACCCTGTGTGTGGTGCCATAATGTACATAGTTTTTATGCCTTATTTATGTGTGTGCGTTTATTTGCATCTTACATATTGTGAACTAGTCAATATTTGCTAAAAAATTCTTTTGACCCAAAAGACAACAATTATACTCGTGTTAGCTCCAGATGACATTAGTTGTGAATGTGATTCGGACTGCTTTTAGGCTTCATATAAACAGCACCTTTAAATGTGAAACCAGAAAAATTTATTTGGACTGACAAAAACTAGTGCATGTAAATATGACCTACTTCAATTTGATAGGTATTCGGTGTGTTTGTTTAACAGGCGAGTCAAACAGTCAGATGGTGTCACTGACGGACGAGCTCTCCAAGAAGAACGAGGACTTAATAAGACATCAGGAGGAGATCGCACAACTCCTCTCACAGATCGTAGAGCTCCAGCAAAGAGTCAAAGAGGTCAGGATACATGCCAAATGTCATACATTCAGCAAGCGTGCTTTAAATTGATCAGAAGTGACAGTAAAGACATTTACAATGTTGCATAAGTTTTCAATTTCAAATAAACTCTGTTGTTTTGAACTTTTTACTGTCTTGAGTAGTAAACCAGCACAATAAAATGTCATGTGACACTGAAAACTAGAGTAATGATGCTGCAAATTCAGCTTTGATCATAGAAATAAATTACATTTTGCAATGCATTTACATAAAAAAATGTTTTTGATCAAATACATGCAGACTTTGAGCGTATTTTTGTTTTGAGCTGTGCATAATCGTGTATGTCTGTTTGTTTCTCAGTTGGCACTAGAGAAAGAAGAGCTGAGAATTCACCTTCAAGCCTCAAAGGAAGCACAACGCCAGCTCACGGCTGAGGTAAAACTCCACATGTGTGTGACATAACAAACCTTAAGATCAAACAGCTCTGCTTCTGCAAATCTGGATTAAGACTGATCATTCTGATTAAACAGCCCGGTTTTACTTAAATACAACGTTTTAAGAATTAATCCGCTTGATTTGAGATCTTAAAGCATTTTAAACATCAATTTCTAAAGTTTTAAGACAAAGCAGCTTAGTCACTGTGACTTAGAAAAGGCTGTAAACGCATGTAACTTGATTCATTCATGTGGTGTGTTCGTCTTATCATTGCACTTCTCCTGAACTTATGAAACATGTCCATAAAGGCTGGAGTGCTATAACGCATGACAGGACAGAGTTGGTTCATAAATGCTGTGATCATAGTGACCTGAAAATGTTATGGTGATCATGTCTGTAATCTCGTGTGTATCAGGATATTGAACTCTCTCTGCTGTAGGCTTGTCACGATAACATTTTTTGCAACAATGATTTGTCATTGAAGTGACTGCAATAAACAATATTGTGGTCATTTTATGAAACTCATGGAAACACAGTGGAAAAAATATAAATGATCAAGGTCATTCACATATCGTACGATCAGTCAATAAAGTAATTATCGTGACGGGTCTGCTGTGCTGTATTATGGGACATACCAGCGACCTGTGGAATATAAACGTCTGTGTGTGTGTTTTAGCTAAAGGAGCTGTCGGACAGGAATGCGGAGTGTGTGGGAATGTTACACGAGTCTCAGGAGGAGATTAAGGAGCTGCGCAGTAAGAACACGCCATCTGCAGGCCTGCGCAGACACTACGGACTCTACCCTATGGTGAGAAACGCAGATCTCTTGCTTTCACAAAATTACATTTTTTCTGCTTATACGAGCTTATTCAGTAGCTTGCACATGCAATGCATTATTAGATATTCTTAATGCATTGTTATTCACATTGCAATCTATTATATCTTTCTGTAAATAATTATAAACATACATTTATAGTAGTGCATGAAATTTGGTGCTGATTATGTTTGTAATTTTTGCTATAATTAAAAAACTTGTGAGAAAATAAATGTGAGAAAAAGAATGGATGTATATAGGATTGTATTATTATAAATCTTATAATATATTAATTTTGTTTACAGTTTTTTGCAGGAACATACAATGTATTATATATATATATATATATATATAGTGTAGACTTGTATAGTACAGTATATAGACACTGAATTCCTCCTACAACTCAGCAGCATTATGGCAGCAAGTTTTGCATTGGCAAGCACAACTGACAAATTTTATTGAAAATTTTGTGGTTTGTTTGTTTGTTTGTTTGTTTGTTTTTAATTTCAGTTTTTCAGCTTTTTTTTGATCATTTTTTTTTGTTGAGTGTTTATTTTTGTTTTTGTTATTTGTTTGTGTTATTTCGCTTTTTGCTGCTTTTTTGTTGTTTGTTTTTTATATATTTTATTTCCTTTTTTTAATGTTTTTACTTATTTATATTTTGTGTTATTTATTTTTTTTATTTGTATTTCCTTGTTGTATTTCATTGTATTTCATTTTGTTTTTATTATGTTTTTTATTGTATTTAATTTTTCCCTTTTTTTATTTCACTTATTCTGTTTCAGAATGTATATTTATAGATTTGTTTTTCTTTTTTTCAATGTTTTTGTTTGTTTGTTTATAATTAGTGTTTTATTTGGATTGACACATTTTGTTTACTTTTTTATTTCACTTATTAATTCTGTTTCATTGTTTTTATTTCAGTTTTTTTTTTTGTTTTTTTTTTGTTTTATTTTGCTTTTTT
>JAHKKF010490170.1:0-34730 GCA_019740295.1 Labeo calbasu | reverse complement strand
ATATACACAGTACACACACATATAATATGTACACAAAAACTTTTGTTTTGGATGCGATTAATCACGATTAATCGTTGCCCAGCACTATTAAATATTAAATATATGTATAAATAATGATTAAACTACTACATATATAAAATGTACATATAAAATGTCGAAGTTTTAATGGTTGCTATAGTCAGATTTTTTTTTCCAAAACAGGTATGGTACATTATTTCACTTATTGGTAGCTGAATGCAACAAATTAGTGTAAATATGTAATAAATGAAAGATGTAAGGGATTTTGGATGTGTTAATAAACTGTGAAATGACCTCCATTTGAATTCTATGGTAATCTTTGAAATTTCTACACACATATGTTCTGTGTGGGACTGGCTGTGACTTTCTGCCATATGTGTGAGTAAGAACTTTGCGTAATTTCCTATTTGAATTTAGTTTGCCATGGTTAAATGCATTGTCCATGCGGCTTATGCAGTGTAATGATTCACTTACAGATCAGAATAACATATTTGCCAGATACTCCTGGATCTTGCTTGGCTTGAGAAAGGAAGTATCATTTTACAAACTGTGCATGTGCATAATATTTTAAGATGGCACATTAAGTAAAGTTTGTAAAAAACAGTTTCCCTGGATGTTATTTTTCATACAGCTGGACTATGTCTACTTATATTTTAAATGCAAAAGTGTCTTCTGTTTATAAACCCCTAACTGCTGGAAGTCATTTTGGGTGGTTAACATGCTATGTACAAATTGGTCTCACCCTCTAATCAATTGGACAACAATTGAAGTCCCTGTTGGCACAGTTTTGGAAACCCTTCATTTGCTCTTAATATTGCATTCATGATTGATCTAGTATTTGTGCCCATCTGAGGAAAATAAATTGAAATCACAGACATTTCTTCATCATCCTGATGCCAAAACACTGGATATTGCTGTGAATGAAAATATTTTAAGCTTGTCATTCATCATGCTGCATTATTCTTGACATTATGCATTTCTGTAAATAATTTGAAATATAGCTCTTTAGATGTTTGGAGCAGTGTATGTTTGCATTACGGTTGCTTTGGGTGTTATTGCTCAATTTTGAGGCGTCATAGGAGATGTACACCACCCTCACCTCAAGGGTCTCTCACGGTCACTTAGTTGTGGTTCTGCCGACGTCTTTGATTCAATAACAAACCCTTTGAATCTGAAGATCAGTTTGTCATATGACTTCCCGTGTCGTGTTTTTCCGTTCGAGTTCAGAGCTCATTTTTCAAACAGAGCTTGATAAGATGTTTGTCTTAGTCTCTCGTTTCTCATTTAGACCATAATTCTCCTTCTGAAGCAGTGACTGAGATAGATGTATTTTGAAAATGTCTTTGGTTTGAGTATAACCATTGGTCTTATTATTCCTTCTGGCTTTGATTTGGATGAGTCATTATATGAGGAATCACATTTTTCCTCGTCTTTGCAGATAAAGAGTTCATTGTACTATGAAAACATACTGTACGTTTCAGAACTCAAAACATCCTTCCTAATACAAAAAGAGCATTTGTTGAAGAAAAATGTGGGTTAAATGTTATGACGTCAAACTGATTATCATATTAGCATACGACTGCCCACATTTACACGTCAACAACCTCTATTCGGATTCATAAGAGTCCTTTTTTTTTTTTTTTTTTTTTTGAGATTTATACATCATCTGAAAGCTGAATACGCTTTCCATTAATGTATGGTTTGTTAGGATAGGACAGTATTTAGCTGAGATACAACTATTTGAAATCTGGAATCTTGGGAGTGCAAAACAATCTAAATATTGAGAAAATCGCCTTTAAAGTTGCCCAAATTAAGTTCTTAGCAGTGCATATTACTAATCAAAAATTAAGTTTTGATATATTTGCAGTAGGAAATTTACAAAATATCTTCATGGAACATGATCTTTACTTAATATCCTAATGATTTTTGGTATAAAAGAAAAATTGATCATTTTGACCCATTCAGTGTATTTTTGGCTATTGCTACAAATATACCTGTGCTACTTAAGACTGGTTTTGTGGACCAGGGTCACAATTTGTTCCATCCAGCCACGACGAGACGATATGGAGGAAGTTAAACAGCTTATATTATTTATTAACAGTAGAACTTGCAAGAATAAAAGGTGTTTAAAGTTCATTAAATCCTTCAGTTTTGTGCGTTTTGTCAACATTTAAGTGTGCACTAGCATATAAGTGACTTTGAAGCTAATCAAAATGGGAAGTAACAGTGTGCACACCACATTTCAGTGCAGATGTGTTTTGTGAATATGTCACAATATGATGTAGGCTTTTGGAAAGAGACTGTTGTTGAAGGACAAGGCAGTTAAAACAGAAAATGTGCAACCAATGTGTGAGTGCAGGAAATTCTGGTGTTGGAAGTGAAAGTCAGCATAGTTGGGGTAAGCTTCTATAGTGGTGAATGAAAACTAGAACAAATTGTGACCCTGGACCACAAAGCCAGTCATAATTAAAAAAAAATATATATACATCATCTGAAAGCTGAATAAATAATAATAAATGAGCTTTCCATTGATGTATGGTTTGTTAGGATAAGACAATATTTGGTCAAGAAAATCTTGAATCTGAGAAAATTGCTTTAAGGCTGTCCAAATGAAGTTCTTAACAATGAATATTAGTAATAAAACATTCTGTTTTGTTAAAATGTATTATTTTGACACATACAGTGTATTGTTGGCTATTGCTACAAATATACCCATGCTACTTAAGACTGGTTTTGTGGTCCAGGGTCACATATAATTTTTTTTTTTTTCCTATTCGCTCCAACAGAAATGGTACAAAAAAACAAAAAGACTTTCCAAAAGATGAAAATAAAAAATCATAAGATTGATTATGGTGGCCAAAAGAGAGAAAACTGTGTCGTCCCTCCCTCAGCTGTTGCATTAAAATCACCCATGCAGCAGCAGCATTAGTTTTCTGTAATTTAATCTCATGGTAATGCAACACAGAGTGTAATATTATTATTATTTTTTTTTTAATGAAAATGTAAAATAGAAAATATTTTTCAGTCAAAATTTCACATAATTTAATGTTACACATTTCTGTGTAATTATTTGTAACATTTATAAGCATTTTTTGAGTGAAAACTGTTTCAAAGTAAATTATAAACCTTTTTTTTTTTAGTTAGTATGTAGTAAAATAAAGTCTAAAGACGAACTGAACTTTAAATGAACAGACTGTAATAGACCTTTAAAGGATTTATTCACTTTCAGAATAAAACTTTCCTGATAATTTACTCACCCCAATGTCATTCAAGATGTTCATATCTTTCTTTGTTCAGTTGAAAAGAAATTAAGGTTTTTGCATAAAACATTTTAGGATTTTTCTCAATATAGTGGACTTAAATGGGTGAATTTGCAGTTCATGCATTATGTAGGCGGAAGTACCGACCCAGCGTTTACAAAGAAAGTCAAACACCCTTTACAAAAAAAAAAAGGTAAAACAGCGATGTTGGATGATTTTGAGTTGAAGGAGAAATGCAGAATTGGAGGAGTTTTTCACCCTGCTCTACCTTTTTGAACTGGAGTTCAAACCAAGAACTAAATGCGCATGACCTTTCCAACATGATTACCTAATGCGTTGCTGAAGTGCATCTCAAAGCTAGTGCAAGATGAACATTTGTGGTTAAAAAGTTTAATAATTTATTGTTTTTTTAGAAAATGACCCATCGTTTTGCTAGATAAGACTCTTATTCCTCGGCTGGAATCATGAAGCTGCATTGAAACTGCAGGTTGGGCCATTGAAGTCCACTATATGGAGAAAAATCCTGGAATGTTTAATGCAAGAACCTTCATTTCTTTTCGACTGTAGAAAGAAAGACGTGAACATCTTGGATGACATGAGGTGAATAAATTATCCGGAAATGTTTATTCTGGAAGTGAACTAATCCTTTAACACATTGTGTAGTTATTTAAATTAATAATAATAATACTAGATTTACAATTGTTAATAACTGGAAACACCATCACAATCTTTAAAAGGGGTCCATTTCACATGCAAAGTGAACGTTTGCATAGAAATCTTAAAGACATGGCAGCAAAAGTGCACAGCTTGCTTCGAGGTCAGCGAGAGGATGGAAAACACTCATGAAAAACTAAATTACGGCTATTTTTAGCATCCTAAGTGGACCTCAGGGATAAAAACTATGTATAACAAAAACGCAGTACGATCTGACCACTTGAAATGAAAAAGAAAGCCATACGTTTGTATTCTAGAGCAAAGGGAGGTGATAGGCCGTGGTTTACTGGAGCTGACACAACTGTGAATAGCTGAAGCCGTGAGGTCGGTATGATCATCTCCTCCAGTCAGCTGCTGAGTGTGTGACCCGGAGCGAGAGCAAAGGCTAGACCGAAGATCCAAACAAACGCGGGTGGCAGCAGCACACACACGCACAGCATGGGAAAGAGGGAGGGGAGAGGTGCCGAGGAAAAGGGAGGGGCCGGAGAAGGAGGCGGGAGGGAACGAAACAAGGGAAAGAGTAACTCTGCGAGTGGGAGAAGGAAGAAAGCTGCGGTCCGCTTGAGTTTGACGCCAGGCATGCGGCATCCTCGGCACAGAGCAGAACCAAAATAGAGCCGGGAACGTGGGGCGCGCTTCGGGAGAAGGGGAACGTAAGGAGAAGGGAAGCGTTACTTCCCAACCATGAATCCCAGCGGCTCTCTCCGGAGGCGTTTGTCCTCCATTCGCGATGCTTGGAGGTGGAGTACGGGTTACCTGTTCAAGGTAGGCCTTCGGGTTTCCGCCGAGCTTCTTTTCCGGATTGTGGATCTTGCAGGCAACTTTTTCCTCAAAGCTCTCCCTCGCTTTCTTCCTTGCGCTCTCTGATCGTTCATTTGTCGGGCCCGCTCGAAAGCAGTGTTTCCAGCTGGTTTTGATCAAGCCTGGCTGAGACCCCCTCCAACCCCCCCACCCATCCTTTCTTGGCTGTCCTTCTGGGGGTCGCAATTATCGACTGATTAAGGGAATGTTTTTGGAGCCGGGCACCGTGTGCCGAGAGATGGAAGGTGGACCCTGGATGGATAGAAAAGGGGGTTTGCAATGCCAGGGTGTTTTACTCGAGTGTGTCGCAATGGCTTTCTCGAGCTATAAGTGAGCAACTTTGGCAGTCTGTGTTAGTATGGCTTATTTGTATTTCCTTGTGTTTTATGATCGTTCATAATGGCCTGGCCCAGTAATCTATACACACAAAAGTGTGTTACACTTCAAAATGTGTTAATGGTCTTTTACAGTCTGTTCATTGAAAGCTCGATTGGGCTCTAAATACTATACGTGCAAATAATATTGTAGTAGATTTCACTGGATTCTTGGAAAGGAGGATTATTTAGGAAATGAACGCTGTGGGAACTTTCTATTTTAATGAATGCTCCTTAAAGGAACAGCTCACCCAACAATAAAAATTGTGTTACTCACCCTCATGTTGTTTCAGACTTTTATTTTGTAGAAAGTACACTGACACTTTCTTTAAAATATCTTTGTTTGTATTTCACAGAAGAAACAAAACGTCAAACAGGTTTGAAACGGCATGAGGATGAGTAAATGATGACAAAATTTCATTTTATGTGGACTGTTCCTCTGAGTGCTTAGAGAATTCATAAATAAAATGTACAGGCTTCCCACGGTCAGTGTTGTAACTTTCAGACCTGGAAAAGTCATGGAAAGTAAGAGGTGTGTGTACAGTTTTTGATGGTTTTTGTTTTGGTTTGGTTTTGCGTCTTGACCACTTGAGCAGCATGGACTGAACCAGTGGCATGAGTTTGGGGCGGGATTATCTATTTGATGACCAATGGCAAATTGGTTTAGGAAAACTGTTTGAAAACAGTCATTTTGCTGTGCCGTTTAACCAAATGGGTTTTGTTAGATAATATATTCTTGGTCATTTCTACACTCTAGAAAATGCTGCGTTGTTTTAACCCAACTTTGGGTCAAATATGGACCAACCCAAGTGTTCAGTTAAGTTTTTTTAAATTATTATTACAATTTTTATTCCAAAAGGTGGGTTAGTCCATATTTGACCCAAAGTTGGGTTGAAACAGCCAACCTTTTTTCCAGAGTGTATAGTAAATTAATTTTGTGGGAGTTGTTTTGGACTTCATTGACTTTCATTGTATGGACAAAAACACTGACACTTTTTTAAAAAATATATTTGTTTGTGTTTCACAGAAGAAACAAAGTCAAACAGGTTTGAAACGACATGAGGAGTAACTGATGACAGAATTTCATTTTAGGCAGACTTTTCCTTTAAGTGCTTACAGAATTCATAAATGAAATATACAGGCTTCCCACAGTCAGTGTTGTACTTTCCAGTTCTGGAAAAGTCATGGAAGTTAGGTGATGTGTGAACAGTTTTTGATGATTTTTGTTTTGTTTTGGTTTTGGATCTTAACCAGTTCAGCACAGCAGCATTGACTCAACCAATGGCGTGAGTTTTGGGCGGGACTATCTGCTTTCTGACCAATGGCAAATTGGTTTAGGAAAACTGTATGAAAACAGTCATTTTGCTGTGCTGTTTAACCAAATGAAATTCCAAATGGATTTTGTTAGATAATGTATTCTTGGTCATTTCTACACTGTAGAAAATGCTGTTGTTTCAACCCAACTTTGGGCCAAATATGGACCAACCCAACTGTTGGGTCAAGTTTTTTTTTTTAATTAAATTGTTAACCCATAAGTTGGGTTAGTCCATATTTGACCCAAAGTTGGGATGAAACAACCCAGCATTTTTTAGAGTGTATAGTAAATTAATTTTATGGGAGTCAGAGTTGTTTTGGACCCCACTGACTTTCATTGTATTGACAAAAACACTGACACTTTAATAAAAATAACTTTCTTTGTGTTTCAAAAAATATACAAAAGGTCGAACAGGTTTGAAGTGACATGAGGATGAGTAAATGATGTGTGAACAGTTTTTGATGGTTTTTGTTTTGTTTTGGTTTTGGATCTTAACCAGTTCAGCACAGCAGCATTGACTCAACCAATGGCGTGAGTTTGGGGCGGGACTATATGTTTTCTGACCAATGGCAAATTGGTTTAGGAAAACTGTATAAAAACAATCATTTTGCAGTGACGTTCAATTATTTTACCCAAATGGGTTTTGTTGACAATATATTCTTGGCAATTTCCACACTGTAGAAAATGCTGGGTTGTTTCAACCCAATTTTGGGTCAAACCCAACCGTTGGGTTAAATTTTTCAATTACATTTTGAGCCCAAAAGTTGAGTTAGTGCATAGTTTACCCAAATTCTGGTTGATACAACCCAGCATTTTTTAGAGTGTATAGTAAATTAATTTAAAATATTTATTCCGGCATCACTCGTTAAGCAATTTCCCCATTCCCAGCAAATCCCCCGGATTCAAACCTACTGTGTTTTTTTCTTATTTACGACATTTGGACTTGAAATTTTCCCATCGTTTCATTTCCTTTAAATCTATACTATTCTAAGACAGCTACATATGGGAAACCACATGCAAAGTCTATACAGTTTCTAGAAAAGGCCCCAGCACTGTGTGTAATTACACGTTGGATTCTGGGTTTTCTTAGTAAGCATTGTTCCTTTTTAGTCGTGTCAGCCATGTACTAGTATGTCATTTAGATGGTGAGCGTAAACCACGCATCTTTCAAGGCTTTTTTGCTTCTTTTGTGAGACTCGAGTGAGAATGAACACTTTGAACACCTTAATGTCTCTAAATGTCATTTTACAGGTAAGAAGTGTATTTTTATCCCACTACCACCACCAAACCAAATATAGTGCATACTGTAAATAACACACCTTTGTGAAATGCATATAATTTTACTCCCTCACTTCACAGGCTGTCGTTGCATTTACAGTATACAGCTAAGATGGCATGCTCAATGTTAGATACAGACCTACATGCTCACAACAGCCCTCTTCAACCTGTATCAACACAGTTTTACATACAGATAAACACAAGGCATAAGTAACTGTCCAAACAAACTGCCTTTTCATTGGTATAATCAGTAGAACAGCCGTAGCTCTGGAGATGAACAGTAAACCTCCCTTGAGGATAACTGGTTTACGGTCATTTTTAAACAGGAAATGGGCTAAAAACATCTGGAAACTGTCGTGTTTGTGAGATCATTATTAGTGATAGAGCACTTTATCAGCCAGGCTGAATAATTGGATGTTATTTGGTCATTTTGAGCTTATCTGCATAAGATGAATAGAGTGTTTGCTGTATGTTGTGTCAGTTCCAAACTCATGGATGGATTGGAACAAATGGATTTTCAAAATTTATACTGTTACATTTTAAAGTTCTTAAAGAATCTTCCGTTGACTGATAGAATGTTCGGCATTTAGAGCTGCATGCAATTCCGATCTTGTCTTGCATCTATATATAGACGTATATACACATCTGCGCTACACAAACATTGTGTGTGTTGCACTGTGTGATTATTTTCATACATAACCATCAGAAAACAGCAGGAAGTCAGCTCCAATACCCTAAAACTTTACCCTAATGATGTTTCCTAGTTAGGAAACTTGCTTTCCTCAACTAGATTTTTCATGATCCTAACTAGATTTTTCTTTTCTTTTAGGGCTCAACCAAGTCCTCCAAGAGCATGGAGTCTCGACGCAGACCATCTAGGTAAGATCTTCAAGCGAAATCAGTTCAGCCAATATCTCATGTATTGCTACAGTATGCGCTGCTGTAGTGAACATCTCAAGGGATCTTCATAGCATTCCGAAATCCAGCGCCGGCTGACATTTGACTCTGCTTGGATCAGTCTCACATTCTTTATTGCAGTTTATGAGAAAGGCGAATAAACACACTTTAAAGCATCTACACAATCTCCAGGGTTAAGTTATGATGCCCTAATAGGGCTTCAGCCCCACATATAGTATAGTAGATAAATAACAGGCATGTTTATCTCGAGTGATCGTTTGCTATAGATACAGGCAGTAAAGCAGACACCGCCTACCCGTGAGGAGAAACAAAGCCTTGTTACCATTTATGCATTCATTTCTACTAGGAAAATTAAGAATGCACGAAGAATGAAGAAAGACAATATAGAATGTTTGTGCACATCAAATAAAGGGGAAAAACAGGCTTTATTAAAGGAGAAGTCCACTTCCAAAACAAAGATGCACATGTAATGTACTCACCCCCTTGTCATCCGAGACGTTCATGTCTTTCTTTCTTCAGTCGTAAAGAAATTATGTTTTTTGAGGAAGACATTTCAGCATTTTTCTCCATATAGTGGACTTCTATGGTGCCCTGAGTTTGAACTTCCAGAATGCAGTTTAGATGCGGTTTCAAATGATCCCAAATGCGGTTGTAAACCATCCCAGCCGGGAAAGAAGGGTCTTATCTAGCGAAACGATCGGTTATTTTCATAAAAATAATACAAGTTATATACTTTTTAATGTCAAATGCTCGTCTTGTCTTGCTCTGCCTGGACTGTTTTTTTCCAGTTCATGACAGGTTATGTCGAAAAACTCCCATCTCATGTTCTCCCTCAACTTCAAAATTGTCCTATATCGCTGTTTTACCTTTTTTGTTAAGGGTGTTTGATCTTCTTTGCATGTTCACTTTGCAAAGACTGTGTCGGTACTTCTGCAGCGATGTAGGATGATTTCGAAATGATTTTTGAAGTTGAGGGAGAAAATTTAATACACCCTAATATCGACATACCCTAACTGTCTTGAGCCAGAATACACAGAGTTCAGGGAGAGCGAAGCAAGACGAGCGTTTGAGATTAAAAAGTATTTAAATTGTATTTTTTTTAATGAAAATAACCAATCATTTCACTAGATAAGACCCTTCTTCCTCGGCTGGACTCGTTTACAACCGCATTTGGGATCATTTGAAGCCGTATTTAAACTGCATCCCTCTTATTCTGATAAAGTAACATTTTGCAGATTCTGCAAGGTGTATGTAAACTTTTGACTCCAACTGTATATCTCAGTATTTATGGAAATTAAACCAAAATTAAGTTTATATATTATGTAAAAATGTTTTGTAAAAATGTTTGGATTCTTCTACTCAAGTCAAAGGTCTTTCGTCTCACTTGATTAGATTATTTAGATTTTTAAAGTATTTCCTTTTTATTTGAAACTCGATGGATGCAAGCCAAAAGATAAGAGTATTCTAAACAAATGAAAGACTCGTCTCACGTTATATAACACACGAGTTGATCTCCGATCCATTCCGATGGTCTTATGTCTCTCAGCTGTTGGGTGTGTTCATGCCAGGCTGTGAGAAGACACTTTGTGAAATTCACCACTACAAATAGCTCCCATTTCGGCTACCGGGGGAATTTTTTTTTTGCTTTTTATTTACATGGCCTGCTATTTTATCTGTCTCTTGTTTTGGGAAACTCTCTATTTGGACACAATCTTTAAATGAAGTCCTTTGGGACCCTTTGTTTTTCTGCCAAAAAGCGCATTCCTGTTTTTACTGGTAGATGGAGTTTGTGTGGTAGATACTGTACTGTCGTTCAGTTCTGGAGAATGAATTGCGCCCGCTGATAGCACTGTTTTATTTGCATGCGCTATCTGTGTTATTTTAGCTACCGTTCAGCTCAGGAATTATGCAAATCAGATAACGGTGCAAACATTGCCACAGAATCTATGAAAAGCATATGAGGTCCAGATACATATTCATTTTCCATTTTTTGATCGTCACTTAATAACTGCTTCCATTTTCAGTATAAAGGTAATAGACCAATAGACTTCAAGTGCTCTTTCAGAGCATTTAGGACCTGGTGAAGATGGATTATGCGTGGTTATTGAATAATATTATTGAATGTGTTTGTTTAAAAGTGAATTAATGCACAAACCTTACCGACTTCCAAAATGATTGTGGCATCAAGGGAAATCCTTAACATTAAAGGCTTGTTGAGGGATTGTTATGCCTTGTGTTTTCCACACGCTGAGATCAGTCAGAATCTCCTGAGAGTTGTGCAATGTTGTGCATGTTTTCCCAGACTGTGGTTCAAGCACTGTGTTTACATGTCATGTACCACTCACAATCATGCGTTATTTACATTTATTTCTCCAACTTGAACTGAATGCAAACCGCTTTTCAATTAAAATCAGCCATGGAGAGATTTATGTGATTTAGTGTGGCTGCATTGCTCAGAAAACATGACAAAATCCAGATTTTCAAGGCTAAAAATGGGCCTCACCAACAGATATCTTTCCAAAAGCTAGACTAATAAGAAGTTCAAACACTTTGGACCTGATATACTCAAGGTTTGTATGCTTATTCCAAAACATAGTGAGCTGCCTTACTGTCTGCTCCCTACATAGGGAGTTGGCTTTCGAAACAGTTGGCTTTACAAAAAGCACTGCTCACTATTGAAGTGTACAGTAAGGAAGCTAATGATTTCAGTAAAGCTTGATGGTAGCTTGTCGCTAAAGTAAATGTAAATATAATGTAAAATGAACTAAAATAAACATAAAAATGCACAGTTATCAAAAAAGAGAGTCTGTTTTCATTATAATGAACATGTACTAAATGAATATATAAAGAATAAAAATATGAATTATTATTATTATTATTATTATTATTAAATATCATATATACATTATTAAATTTGAAATGTATATTTATGTATGCAGATTAATATAAATATGAAATAATAATAATAATAATAATAATACATAAAAATATATATGTGTGTGTGTATGTAGAGAGAATGCAATATTTATATACACATGAATGTTTTAATATTATTGATTAATATCATATTATATTAATATAATATTTTGTTTGTATATGTGTGTGTGTTAATTTTTTTTTTTACATTTACAACATTTTTACAATGTTGATTGCAATAATGAGCTTGTTGTTGTTATTGTTATTATTATTATTATTATTATTATTATTGTTGAAAATAGCTGAGTAGAATTTATTTTGAGTAGAAGTTTTTTTGATGAATAGAAAGCATTCAGCATTTACATTTTTGTAACATTATAAATGTCTTTATCATTGCTTTTTATCAACTTAAAGCACCTTGCTAAGTAAAAGTATTATTTTTTATAATTTCTTTCCAAATATATATATATATATATATATATATATATATATATGATTTCAAGCTTTTGAATGGTATAGTGTGTAATGTTACAAAAGCTTTTTTATTTTCAGATAAATGCTGTTTTTTTTAATCTTTTCATTAAAGAATTCGGGAAAATGTACTCTTGAACAGCAAATCTGCATATTAGAATGATTTCTGAACAATCATGAGACACTGAAGACTGGAGTCTATAAATTTAGCTTTGATCACAGGAATAAATTACATTTTAAGATATATTCAATTAGAAACCAATTATTTTGAAGAGTAAAAAATACTTCACATTATTACTGCTTTTGCTGTATTTTGGATTAAATAAATGCAGGCTTGGTGAGCAAAAGAGACTTTGTTAAAAAAACATTACAAATCTTACAGTCCAAAAACTTTTGACCGGTAGTGTACCTTTTTAATCATTTTTCATTTCGGAGGCACACTAAAAATTCTGCCTATTTAGGAATCTCACTAGGTTTTGGAACAAAGCCATAGATTAAAAGATGGCTGTACTTCTCTCTGATTGCCTTGCAATCCAGACCTGAGGAGAGAGTGAGGTCACAGATGGGGGGCCTGATTGTGGTTACATCCTTGGCAGGCTTACGCCTCACCAGTGACCAAATTGTTTTCTTTGGTCTGCCCTGCTGCACACAGGGAATGCAGGATATTTTCATATCTTCTTTGTTTATCTCTGCGATCAATCTTTCCCCACTATATTTTATTCAAGCCATACTGAACATCAGATATGCATTTAATTGACTGTTCAGCGCTGACATGTTTGAGGTGAGGCGTTCTTATGAAAAAACATGATGATTTTATGATGTCATGTGCTGTGAGACACAAGACTTGCTTGTGCTTGAGCGAATGTCGTAATTGCCTTTGTTGCGCACCATGAATAAGTCGCTGATCTTCTGGTTTTTGCAGGAGTTTGAGTTTGATCCAGGCCATGGACGAAAACTACGAGGTGGACCTGGTCTACATCACAGAGCGCATCATTTCTGTGACCTTCCCCAGTAATGTAGAAGAGCCGAGCTACAGCGCTAACATAAAGGAGGTCGCCACAATGCTACGCTCCAAACATGGTGACAACTACTTGGTGAGACCTTAAACTCAAAAGCTTTGAGTACTAGTATGAGTGTATTAATAGTGTTGAAAAATACATAAATAAATTACATTTTTAAAAAAATATGTTTATTTAAAACATTTTTATTATTTTATTATTTATTTGTGTTATTTTGATTAAATTATTATTTTTTTTTTTCAGGTCTTCAACCTCAGTGAAAAGCGATATGATATCTCCAAGCTGAATCCCAAAGTAAGTAGTATTTACTTTTTACTTTTTTATGTTATCTAATGTAGAGATGTTTGTTCCTTTTGTCTTACTCACGCACCCATGTTTTTGCTTGCATAAGGTGCTGGATTTTGGCTGGCCGGACCATCACGCTCCAGCCCTGGATAAGATCTGCAGCATCTGCAAAGCCATGGACACTTGGATGAACGCTGACAGTCACAATGTGGTGGTCTTACACAATAAGGTACTGTTTCACTTGTGCTTTTTGTGCTTTGGGAATGGGAGTTTTGTTTTTTGGTAACACTAGCAACAAACATCACAATGTCACACAGTACATTAAAAAAAAGAGACGGGTTTTAAGACATTATAAGTGCACTACTGCACAACTACAGACAATCCCGCAATGCATGAAGGCAAAAAATGCTTCCAAGGTGGAGTAGATCTGAATGTGCGTATAGTAATCTAATATATATATATATATATATATATATATATATATGTTAGGGGTGTAACGATACATGTATTCGTACCGAACCGTCATGGTACAGGCATCTTGGTTCGGTGCATGAGGCCATACAACGAATAAAGGCAATTCACCCTTAATCCAGAAGGGGGCACCCGCAGTAATGCAACTCTGTTTGATTACTGCCGGTAGAAGAACAGCGAATGCCAGGAGTTGCGCTCTTGAATACAAAGCCCACTAGACAGTGACCATGTGCTGATTCTGAACGCGTCTCTCACCGACAAAGGAGTATAACATTACTTTAAAGGCTTGCGCACTCAACTGTCTGTGAAATGGAGCTTTGTGCTCTTGTGTCCTACCTTTCTCATTCGGCACAAATCCAGACATTCCATAATATTTCCATATTTGCGATGCAACCAAATGCTAAACTATTATTTATTATGTAAATTATAGACGTACTTAGATGTACTTCAGTCGTGTTCTAACGGTGACACAGTGAGGTGGGGGCGTGCTGATGTTTGGTTCACTGTGTTTTATTTTGATAAAGTACCAACTGTGCTGTCAAGTTAGCAATGCTGGAAGCCTGGAACTGATATGTTTTGTGTTTGTGTGCGCCGGCGCGATTACTTTAACTTTCCTCATACCAGCAAAATCAACTTAAACCAAAAACAAATAGAATGTCGCTTTCTGCCATTTAAGTTTCCTTTCTGTCACAAAACTGACCTGAAGCTAAGTATTTATTCCTTGTATGTATATATGTACTGCAGATTTTATAGCCTATATATGACATTAATTTGATACAATATTTACTATTTTCACATGTAGGTGGAAAAAATTGTAAGTTGTACTACTGTCTGTTTAAAATAAATGAAAAGAAACCTAGCGTAGTAGATTTGTTGTTGTTGTTGTTGTTGTTGTTTTTTTCTGTTGTAACGAAATCGTATTGAATCGTGACCCTCGAATCGAGGTACGTACTGAATCTGTGTACTGTTACACCCCTAATATATATATATATATATGGACATATGATTTCCATGATGCAAAAAATGCAGACAGAATTGCGGAATCCAGTCATAAAAATGGAATTCACTGTATGTCACGGAATTTGACAAAAAATTTGGATTAATAATTCAAAAATAGGTCAGTACACTTAAATCAAAACACGATATGGACTAGTGTCTGTGAATATTAAGCCGCAAAAATACTGTTTAAATATGAATCCTGCATGTTGTGTTTGTCTCTGTGTGAATGAATGGCGCAGACGCGCAGTTTCGTTTACTACACGCATACTGAAGCAAGTGTGATGCTCACCTTGTTTTTAGCATTATATGAATACTAGAACACATAAATTTAATTTCTTCTCTGCTCTGAGAGTCACTTCATGAGCATTTTACTGTTTCTTTTGAGAAAAGCTACCATCATATTAGTATACAAACAGAAACTTAAAGGTCTTCACAGCAACCCGTCAAAATAAAAGTTGAGTTTAACTTGAAGAAATATATGATAACACTTTTGTAAAGGTGCCAGTTCTCACTATAAACTAGTTGCCTATTAGCATCCCTATTATTAACATATTGGCTGCTTATTAGTATTTATAAAGCACATATTCTGCATGACCATATTCTACATCCCTAATCCAAGCCAATACCTAACTTAATAATAATTTAACAACTACCTTACTAACTATTAATAAGCAGCAATTTAGGAGTTTATTGAGGCAAAAGTCATAGTATTGGTTTGTTAATAGTGAGAAATATATTACTAAATATATTACTTGATCTAATAAAATTCTTATTAAAACATTATTTTTAAGGAATATTTACCAGGAAAAAAAAAGTCAAATCCACAATTTTTATTTATTATATTACAACAGATTTTAGAGCTGGAAATTATTGTTTTCTAATAAGAATGACCTGTGGTTTATAAATATTTATATTTATTCTTTATTATTACAGTTGAACTGCCAAGAAGTTGTTTTTGTTGGTTTTTACCATTTATATTTACATTTATATTTATTTATATTTTATTTATATTCATCTTTTATTTTTATTTACATACAATTTAAGTTAAATTTACATATATATAATCAGAATTTATTTACCAGGAAAAATGTAAATACACAACACAGTATTTGGGGGAAAATAAATAAATAAATAAATAAATAAATAAATAAATAAATATTTATGTTTTTTTTGTTTTGTTTTGTTTTAATAAAATCAATTAATCAGAGATGATTTTGATTATTACAATTTAACGAAACCATTAAAATGCAATCTAGAAAATTAATATAAAACAGAATTTAGTAAAAATAAAACTGAAATTGAAAAAAAATTCTAAAATGTTTTCTTAGGGCCTTAAAATGCATTTTTTTTAAATCCTTTAATAAACTGCTGTTAAATTGTGGATAGGTTTTATGAATTCAATTAATTAGTTTTTGATTAATACAAAAATAGTCTAGAAAAAATAAAAATAGAAAAAAATGGAATCCAGGAAACTTAAAATGGAATAGAACAGATTTGATAAACATCAATAAATTACAATTATAGTAATAAGTATGTAATATTATTATTTTTTAAAAAATGTTTTACTCTTTCGAAATCAATTGTGAGGGTTCATGACAGTTATAATGTTCCATTAGTAGGCAGTAGCCAGAAAGGCAGCTCACTAGGTTTTAAAACACAGACATAGTTTAATGTTTGCATAATAGCTTTTCCATCTGCACATTATAGTTACTGTAAATAGCAGCCATAGTGGTTTGTCAGTAGATGGCGTTCTCAGGCAGTTCTTAATAACCTAAGGTGGTGTGGGGTCATTAAAGGTTATGTTGGTCTGGACAGTGTGGTTTATGATGCAATTCCAGAGTCTCTATGTACGAAAACAGGACTGATTTGACTTGTGAAGTTATTACTTGGCCATTGTTTTGAAACCCTTTGCCTGACCCTGTTTTCTTAAACAATTCATTTGAACGTATCCTTCTGATCTGGTTAAGTCACATAGCTGGTTACCACTTGCAAACATTAGAATGATGACAATGCGTTTTGAAGTTAGATTGTAAAACGTTTCTTGTTGTTTTTGAGGATAGCGGTATCGTTAAGGGCCTCGCTAATGAAAGGGATTCAGTTCGTGAGTATAAACGTCAGAAAAACAGCCTCTTGTGGGGTTTGTGGGTTACCTTCTCGACCGCTGCTTCTCAAAGGGTCGCAGGTCTGTCCTGATATGGGCCTAGTGCTTTTAAAATCCCATTTTGCTGTATTCCCACTTGATTTTAACCAGACCCGACTCTTTCCACACCCTCAAGACGCATCATAGCCATTACGAGTGCTCTGTGAGAGCTTTCTCAATGGTCTAAGCAGTGCAGTGCTGCCAAGAGAGGTTGTGATCTGAAATGTCTTGAACACAAATATGCTGCCTTTTTAACAGGAAACTATAAACACTGCATTGTTATGGCAACTTGTGTTGTTCTTTGTTACAGTGGAAACACGAGGTGAAGGCTTGATGGTGGAAATGTTCACTCATTCAGAAAGAACATAACTATGTGTTTAAAACGACCCGAAACCATACATGAAATAGTTGTTTGACGACCTCATGCATCATAAAGTTTTGGTCATTCATGCTCTAAAGTACCTTTTGAACTCTGGAACAGTGTTCTATTAATATTGTAATATAATGTTGTATTATAATATATTTATTAATGCTGTGAGTTTTTATTTTTATGTATTCCATTTACATTTTACAATTTAGATTAGTGTGTGTTTTTGTTGGTTTTATTAGAATTTTTTTTTTTTTTTTTTTTTTTTTTTAAGACTTAGGTTAGTTCTTTTCAGTTTTAGTTTAGTAATTTTAGTACTTCACCTAAAACTAAATAAAAATTAGAAATGCCTTGGCTACTAACTGAAATAAACACATTTTATTTTATTTTATTTTATTTTATTTTATTTTATTTTATTTTATTTTATTTTATTTTATTTTATTTTATTTTATTTTATTGTTTTAGTTAATGATAATAATACTTGTAGTTAATGAAAATGTACAATTTTATGGAATCATACATATGATATAAATATTTTGATATTTTTATGACATTATCAGACATACTGATTTTTGTAATTTATACAATGTTTTGAGTGGGAAAAACTAAGTAATACCACAAAGCATTTATTTTTTTAAGTTTTAGGTTAGTAGTTTTCAGTTTTAGTTTTAGTAATTTTAGTGCTTCACCTGAAACCAAATGAAAATAGAATAGAAATAGAAATGCTGCCTTGGCTACTAAGTGAAATAAACACTTTTTATTTAGTTTAGTTTAGTTTTTTTATTTTGTTTTGTTTTGTTTTGTTTTGGTTTTTATTTTAATTTATTGTTTTACTTAACGATAATAATACTTGTAGTTAATGATAATTCATAATTTTATGGAATCAAACATATAATAAAAAGACTTCAATATTTTTATGATATTATCAGAGATTATCAAAATTTCTGTAATTAATACCACAAAGCATCTATTCTTTATTTATTTATTTATTTTAAGTTTTAGGTTAGTTCTTTTCAGTTTTAGTTTAGTAATTTTAGTTCTTCACTTTAAACTAAATGAAAATTAGAAATGCTGCCTTGGCTTCTAACTGAAATAAACACGTTTTTATTATTTTATTTTTATAGTTTTAGTTAACGATAATAATATGTGTGATTAATGATAATTTACAATTTTATAGAATCATATAAAATAATGTTTTAATATTTTTAGGATATTATCATACATACTCATTTTTGTCATTTGTACACCCGACTTATTTGTTTTGAGTGGCAAACACTAATTCAAACCACAAAGCATCTCATACATTTCCCATTGCTAAAGTTGATGCCACTTCTTTGATGATGATGAAGGAACTGGCATTTGTTGGTTAAAAGGGTTTTAAAACCCTTAAAACCTATAAAATGATTATATTAAAATGTATTAAATGTTTATTCTTGAGAAACATGTTTTGCTTGAATCCCTTTGGTTATAAAAAAAAAAATATAAAATAAAATAAATAAATAAATGTTAGATGTTAGAAGTTCACTTAATTGTGACATTGTGTCATATATAAAAATAAACAAACTAATATGATTTCCGTTTGAAAAATTGAGTTAAATATTTTATATATTTGTACTCGTATATAATGAAGACATGGGATAATCTATTGCATGTATTGATAATCCCATCTGTCCCTCTTCCTGCAGGGAAACCGAGGTCGGACGGGGGTAGTTGTGGCTGCGTACATGCATTACAGCAACATATCAGCGAGGTAAGTCGTGTAGACAGTGTACTGTCTGTGTTTATTGAATTAAAGATGCTCCTCTGAATCGCTTATTATGGAAAGGCCTTAATCTCACATCACAAGACCGGCCACGCGTTAGGTAACACATGAGCGGGGAGCGGCGGGAAAAACAACCGCCAAATTGCATAATTTTACAAAGGCGGATTTGTCTCAAGACTCGAATTATGTGCTGATCAAATTCATCCCTGATGCAAATAGTGTATTCATGCTATTTTTATGGACCAAAAAGCTTCCAGTAAACTCAAAAAGCACATTTAAGTACTCTTCCTGGAAAACAAGACAAAGATGCTTTATTATGAATATGTTTTTGTTTTTTTGTCTTGGAGAAAGTGACCCAAACGTTTGCAATAATGTAAGTGTTTTCTCTGCCTCTGCAGTGCAGACCAGGCTCTGGACAGGTTCGCCATGAAGCGATTTTATGAAGATAAAGTGCTTCCTGTAGGTCAACCCTCCCAGAGAAGGTCAGTGGTGCTTTGTTTTCCCCATCTGAACTCTTATCTTTGTGCTTTATGAGTTTGACCCTCATTGTGAGCGTTCGGCTTCAGCCATTGTTCAGATTTATGAGCTTCACCCTCCTGATAACATGCAAACGATGCTTGTATAGTCTTGTTAGATGAAGTTAGACTTTTGTTTAACTAACCGTACCCCATGACAGTGTGGTATGTCCTTAAAAGTAAAATACTTGATGTTACATAATCTCTCCAAGGTTTCTAAACACCTCATGTCTGATTTTGCCTCAGGACTGCCAGCATTGTACATGCAAAAAAAATATGAAAAACATTGCACTGTTTATCATGAAAAATCAGTTTCAAAAATAAACACAAAACCAGAACAGCTGACAAAAAGATTGATACCAGTATTTGGTGATAATATTGCATAACAAGAGATTTATAAGCTATTTTTTGTAGACCAGTCATTTTTGAACACCACAAGTGTAATTTTTTTTTTGCAATTTGTACAAAATAAGAGCTTTTTTAAAACAACTTTCTTGGTTAAGTATTAGAGCATTCTAATGTGATTAAACAGTGCAATTATTTTTATATTTTATTTAATATTGACAAAATTATTCACAAATAATGTTTTTTTTTACTCAGAAACTGAGGTATGTAAGCTAAGATTAATGAGGCCTATGAAACTATTTTTTGTAGGCCAGTCATTTTTGAGTCTTTTTTTTTTTTGCAATTTTTTTACATTTTGTATGAAACAAAAGTGTTTCAAAACAAAAAACATTAAACATTAGAGCATACTAATGTGATAAACAGTGCATTTTGGCATATTTTATTTAATGTCGACAAAAATATTTATAAGTCCGGTCATTTTTGACTGGGAACATCACAACAAGGTTGAATAAAATAAAATAAATAAAAAAATCACAAAAACTAAAAATGTTTGCAGTGGAAGTCAATCTTAGTCCAATGCAATAACATTAAGTAACATTTTTGGGAGAAAGAATGGGTCAGAATGACCCAAATACAATCTGAGGAATACTTATGCAGTTTTTTTTTTTTTTTTTAAATACATTTATAAAGTTGTGACAATTCTACAATTCAAAAGTTTAAGATCAGTGGGAAATGAATTATTTTACAAGGCACATTAAATTGATCAAACATGATAGCAAAGGTATTTATAATGTTTAAAACATTACAAACCATTTCTATTTTAAAAGAAATGCTGTTTTTTTTTTAACTTTTATTTATGAAAGAATCCTTAAAGAATCCATATATATATATATATATATATATATATATATATATATATATATATATATATATATATATATATATTAAGTCGATATGTAGAAATCAACATTAACCATGAACAGTAAATGTAATGTATTTAAAGGTAGTTCATGCTCATAAAATAATATTTTAGAATTTTTACTGTATTTTTGATTAAATAAATGCAGCACTGATGAGCATAACATTAAAAATTCTACTTTGTGTAGTAGTGTGCGTGTCTGCATGTATTTTTGTATAGTTTTCTTTAGTAAGCACTCAAAAATTTGTTCTGGAATGCATTCACTCCACCAAATTCATCTTCATTTCGCTCAAAACGCTCGAATCCTCACGTACTAGCAGTGTACGTCAGAATTCCTAAAGAATGATAATTTCACAAATATGCACTTGGAGATACGCCGAAAAGCCATGTTTGGGATGCCGGCCGTTTGTGTTGTTATTTCCTGAGTTATAATTGGACATAAGTGGTTGCCAGTGTCATCTATTCTGCTATTTAGCTATGTATATGTACAGTGGAGGGAAAAACAAGACCAAACTTGGTTGTTCTTCATTTCTAAACAAGGATAATTACATGAAAGAAGGAATATTTTATATTCTACACCATTATTAGCTCACTACTCAAATAAGCAAGGTATTGATCATATGACTCTTTGCTTAGATGGTCAGATGTTCTGACTTTCATTGACGCAAGATTTCAGTGCTGTTTCTGATTTAAAAAATGATATATTAAAGAAAATAATGTACAATATAAATATTTCTACTAGTACTTTCACAGATTTTTGAACTGCACTGTGCAGTTCCAAACCCAAAGGCGCTGATAAAAATGTACATGCGCTTTGTCCTTTAGCACACACCCCTACACACGCCCAGTTATGCCTCATAAGGGAACACTTGGCCACGGATGTGCTGCTTTTACAGAATCAAGCATTCCATCTGTGTATGGAAGGACTGGCACTTCAGGCTTCATTAAAACTAGATTTCATTGGGGCACATACTTGCGCTCTCTTCATGGAAAATGGAAAGGCAGAGTCATGGTAAGAGCTCAGCTCCAAGAGGAAAGAAGCAACGTATGATTTCTGAATCGAGGGGCCCTGGAACAACTGAATGTTCATGGGAAACCAGGCCTCGGGCGTTCGGCCAGGAAGATGCAGAAGCGCTGGTCACTGTCCCTCTCCAGGGACACGGCCTTAACGTTCAAGAAGAAAAATGCTTTTTCCTGTTTATAAAACCTGACATCTGTGCTAAGGGTTTGGAAGCGCAGCAAAACGCTCCTCGACTTCAGATGAAAATGTCGCATGACCCTAAATGGTCTTCACAACATTGTATAGATAGCATGTTATGTAATATATGCTTTGATGAATATGTCTTGCTTGAAACCCAAGAATTTAACACACTCAGCAAGATTATACTGTACAACAAGTGCATCTGTGTATCCTGAATGGGTGGTTTTTGACATGATTCCTCAATTTCAGTAATCGGTAGCAGTCAGTAGCATATATATATATATATATATATATATATATAAAGTCGATATGTAGAAATCAACATTAACCATGAACAGTAAATGTAATGTATTTAAAGGTAGTTCATGCATTAATGCCAATGCTTTAACAAATGTTAACAAATTAAAAATTATTGTAAAGATTTATCATTATTATTATATTATAATTATAATTATAAATGAACAATAACCTAGATTAATAAAAGCCGTAGAAGTATTGTTAGTTCATCCATTAATGCTAATTTCTGAACCTTTTGTAAAGTTTTACTATATTATATATTATTCTATTCTTTTATTACACAAGTTTTTAGATATGTATATTTTTTGTATTTTATTTACATTTTAAATTACATATATATTACATATACACAATTTCACCCCAAATACAAAAAGTGTTAAAAAAAAATCTGGAAAATATTATTTATATAATATTATTTTTTCAATAATAATATTATTTATTTGTTCAGGTTATTGTGTTATATATATTTATATATAAATATATTTTTATATTTTTGTAATAGTTTTTGTATTTTATTTACATTTAAAAAATTATATATATATATATATATTACAATTTGAGTAGTTTTATATTTTTGTAATAGTTTTTGTATTTTATTTATATTTTTTATATATTCAAATATTAAATAAATCTGAATAAATGTATGTATTATTTAGTTATTTATTTATCATGGAAAGCATAAAAAGGATGAACTCAAAGCCTAGTGTGAATACATGCGTTTTTGGTTTTTGGAATGCCATCTTTCATTTTTTTTTCATTTTTCATCCCTCTGATTATTTGATGACTTGCTACAGAAGTACTAATAATTTGATATCCCATCTTTTGTTTTGCTGTAGGTATGTGCAGTATTTCAGCGGCCTGCTGTCCGGCCACATCAAGATCAACAACAAGCCCCTGTTTCTGCACCACGTCATCATGCATGGGATCCCAAACTTCGAGTCCAAAGGAGGTGAGCTGAAATGCTCTGACCGTTGACTATTTGTCAGCGACTGCCAGAGGTGTTGAAGGCAGGTTTCAGGGGTCCGTCTCAACTCCTGCTGCTTTTGACGCCTCTCTGTCAGATTGACAACATGCTGCTCTATTACACACGTCTCGGGTGATCCGATCACAAGAGGTCAAGCTAAATACAGGTGTAGACGAGGTCCAGAATGTGTTGTGATCTGATTATTGAAACCGCAGTCAGAGGTAGTCAAAAACACATGTGACCACATCGTATTTGTAGTGTAAATTAATCCATCCTCCCCAGAGAGTGATGTGCGGCTTGATTCTTGAATCGGTGGTCCGTAAAGGTTTCCAAGTGGTCCACAGATTTAAAAAAAAAATAGAGAAAGGAGAAATAAGTTTAAAAAAATTCCAAAATAAATAAAATAAAAATAATTTTGCTTGGCAAAATGCACCAACAATAAATGCTAAGCTAAAGAAGAAACCCAATATAAATTACAGGTATTTGTTTTTAATCTTTTTTTATTGTTTATTTTTTTATTTGCATTTGAAAAAAAAAATGTTTTGTTTTTTTTTAATTCTAAAATATAAAATATATTATAAAATATTTTATTTATGAGTACTTTTATATAGAAAGTAAAAAATTTATTTTATTTTATTTTTTTAAGTGGTTAAAGTGTTTATTAAGTGGTTTAAGTGGGTTTTTTTTTTCCGTGGTTCACTACTTGAGAACCATTACTTTATATTATATCGTATTATATTATATTATTATATATTATAGTATATTGATACATTTATATAATATTATATCATATTATATTATATTATACTCACCTTTGAATTTTATATTATACATTTTTTTATTTAATTTATTTTTTTAAGTGGTTAAAGTGGTTATTTTTTTCGTGGTCCACCACCTGTCAAAATTTGAGAACCATTACTTTAAAAGAAAACCATTCAGCAAAACATTTAGAATCATATAAATGCTGGTAAATAATTTTTTTTTTTAAATTATTAAATGTATAAATTATATTATATTATATTATATTATATTATATTATATTATATTATATTATATTATATTATATTATATTATATTATTAAATAATTTAAAAGTCATTTTATGCTCACCTTAAAAAATTTATATTATCAAACAAAAAATGATATTATGATTTTTTTTTTTTTTTAATTTACCGGTACTTTGTATATAGAAATTTATTTTATTGTACTTTACATTTTTGGTGGTCCACCATGTCAAAATTTGAGAACCATTAATTTAAAAGAAAACCATTCTGTTAGAACATTTATATGTATAAATTTAGTGTGTTAAGTTTGAATGATGTCAACAAGTTCAGTTAATTAATATAGGTCAACTTAAATAAATTATGCATATAGTCATGATATCTCATACACTCACCTTGAAAGTCTGATCACATGTACTCTTGGGAGATACATTTGAGATGCATGTAAACATTCTATAAACATTTTAAAAATCTCGCCTTGTATATCTTTTGAGATGCATGGTAATACTGCACATAAACAGGACAGTTATAGAGACAATTTTTGCTCCAAGATGAAGACGAGCCCTTTAGATATTCTACTTCTATAGCTCTAGTAACGCCTTCTTTGTTCTTTTTCACTTTCTCTCATGGTTTCTCAGGTTGCCGCCCTTTTCTCAAGATCTACCAGGCTATGCAGCCCGTCTACACATCTGGGATCTAGTAAGAAACACCCCATGTTTTCCTACACGGTATTGCTCACGCTTCCCTGGCATGTAGCCCAGCCTTCAAGGCGTCCAATCACAGGCAGCCCTCTGTGTCTGGGGGGTTTCTGAATCACACACACTCCGAGTAGCCCACATGTGCTTTTCCCATACATCACTGAACTTAGCCTCTGTAGCTTCCTGCATGCTCTCAGACTGCAGTTGTGTTGTTATCAGAAGGGATGACCCTTTCTGTTAAATGCAAATAGAAAGATGTGTTTGGCAGCCATGCATTAATAAGTTTAAGCTCATGTTTGTGTTTAATGTGGGTTTTTATGTGGTTAACGGTTGTGTGTCTGACTGATGTTTGCAGTAACGTCCAAGGAGACAGTCAGACCAGTATCTGCATCACCATTGAACCCGGCCTGCTTCTGAAAGGAGACATCCTGGTAAGAATAAATCTCTCAAAACCTGTTAAAACCCGCACCATATGGCAGCCTAAAATAAAATAAAATAATATTTTAGATAAAGACATTTAAGCCTGTTTTAGGACCATATAGATTTATTATAGACATATTATTATATAAATATTTTTATAAATGAAATATAAAAAAATAATAAATAATAATAAGAAAGATCTGACATAATTTGTATAATTTTCATGACAATTAAGCACATAATTATTCACATTAATGCTTATCACCATAAAACCATAAGTTATATTATATTATATTATATTATATTATATTACAAAAAAATATATTTTATTTTATTTTATTTTATTTTATTTTATTTTATTTATAAAATAAAAATATTTTTTTATATTTATTTATTTTGGTCTTAAGTGGTTAAAGTGGTTGTTATTTTTTTTGACCATTCGATCAAAACATTTAAAATAAAATAAAATCAATTTTCATGACGATTAAGTACATAATTAATCACATTAAGGCTCATCACCATAAAGTATTATATAATATTATATTATATTGTATTATATTATGTTATATTATGGTATATTATATTATTGCAAAAAATGTTTTATATATATATATATATATATATATATATATATATATTATTGTTGTTTTTGTTTTATCAATTAACTAGTAAATTATTCAGTGGTAATATTTGTTGTACTTCCTATGTCCTTTTAATAATAATAATAATAATAATAATAATAATAATAATAATAATAATAATAAAATCTTCGTGGTTATTAAGTGGTTTAAGTGTTTTGTTTGTTTGTTTTGTGGTCCACTACCTGCCAAAATTTGAGAAGTATCACTTTAAAAGAAAACCATTCAATAAAAACATTACAATAACGTAACAACATAACAATAACAAAAACAAATTATAACAAAATAGTCAAATAAAATAATAATTTATAATTTCAGAATTTTCATGATGATTAAGCAAATAAGTAATCATATTAAGGCTCATCACCATGAAGTATTGTTTACAAAAAGTTTGTAATTTTGTTGTAGTCATTTTTCACTAATAAAGTTATAATATTATATAGTTTATTTTGGTCCTACTGGTCCTGAAATTGTCCTATGTAAAATGCAATTTCTTATTGTTTTTCTTTGATTTTGGGGTTAAATATGATCTGTTCCCAGTTGAATTATGACCGCAGAAACTGGTGGAAAGCAACTTGGCACAAGTTCTTCCTCCATTTATGGGCATTTCTCAGAGCAACCCGCCAATAATAAAGCAGGATGTCTAGAGGGGCATCCATCAGCCCTTTATTCCTGATGAGAGCCACTTTTCCCCGCATGGATTTATTTGCGTTTTACCGTAGAAAGCTTTTTGATAGCGAAAGCCAAAAAGAGCAGAGTGCTTTATCATCTGCCATAACGCTGCGCTTGTAGATGAGACACTTTCTCTGATGGACTCGATTTCGGAAGTCCTTAGTAAGCAAAATCAGTCAGAGCTGATCTATAGACCTGAACACGAACCACAACATTGCATTGCACTTTGGCCAAATCATATTGTAGATCAATATACTGTTAGCACAAAGAAAAAATTTTCCCTTGAGGATCAAAGGGATCTAAAAGTTTAAGATAACAACTGAAAATACTTCTACTTTTTTTATTTGTTATTATTTTATAGTTTTTTTGCATTTAAAAGCTTCGTTTTGTTAATTGTGACTCACTGAGATGCGTTTTTCCCCGAGGCGGACCCCCCATGTGTGTGGCTGAGCCTCTGTTGCAGTTTGGGAAAACCGCGGGATGCTCTGCCAGCCCCCATCTTCCTCAATTTGGTCGTGTTTGTTTTGTTTCACCCTCCGAACCGAAAAGCTGTACATTTTATGTCCATCTGCCCCAAGTTAAGTAGGTTAATTATAGTTATTTTGGGCAACATAAAGAGGGATACAGTTTCCTCAGTGGCCAGCGAGGACATTTTTATGTCCATGTCTGGGTTTTGGAGAGGCCCTGTTGTTTTACATACTTTCACTATACTGACATCTCTGGCTCTGCTGCATTATGGGAAGGCGAGGCGACCGGCATCCAAAAACCTCTCAGACGTTCCCGTTCCAAGCCCACGAATAGAACTTGCTGTCCTGAACGTGCGTGTGCCGATGCGAGATTACATTTGAATGATTTGCCATGCTCTTAAAGGAATGTTCTGGGTTGAATACAAGTCAATATCTGTCGACAACAGATTACCACAGAAAGTAATTTCAACTCATCCCTCAGCTGAAAACAAAGAGGCATAAATCGTGGTTACAAGTTTAAGTGAAGCAAAATCCACTCGCAGCAGTTACACTGGCAATGCAGATTCAACGTTTTAGGAAAGTAGTAAAACAGTTTTATTCACACTTAGGCAACTTATGTATAACATAAATACAAAAATATCACTCTTAACATATCGTAAATCTTTGGAAGTGATGGTACATTTGTACAAAAGTTACTGCAAGTACAATATTTATTTATTTGTTAGTATTTATTTATGGTGTTCCAATACTATTTATTTATTTGCTAATTAACTACGTATCTATGTATATATGTATTTGATTTATAACTATTATTGGTTATTATTATTATTATTATCATATTAAAAATAAACATTTGTATGAAAGTTACTGCAATAACTAATAATAAATTATTTGATTGATATCATTGTTTTTATTTAATTGTTTATTAACTATGTATGCATTCATATGTATTTGATTGATTTATAACTATTATATCGTAATAATAGTAATAATAATAAACATTTGTACAAAAGTTACTGCAAATACATAATTTGTTTATTTGTTAGTATTTATTCATTGTTTATGAAATTCTCCATGATGGTGTTCCAATACTATTTATTTATTTGATCGATTTATAACCATAATTTGTAAAATAATAACAATAATAATTTGATTATTAGTGTTTTTACTATTTGTTTATTAACTATGTATGTAAATATGTATTTGATTGATTTATGACTATTATTGTATATTATTAATAATACTTTTTTGATTGATTTCTAAGCATTTTTGGTAAGAATAATATTAATATTAACAATAACAACAATAGTAATTTGATTATTAATGTTTATTATTTGCTTAGCAACTAATATATATATATATATATTCAATTTATTTATGACTATTATTTGATAATAATAATAATAATAATAATAATAATTATTATTATTATTATTATTATTTATTGTATTTATTTATTCATTTATTTGTCAAAATTATTTTTAGTGGTAATCAACGTTATTATTAATCAACCTTAACTTGTTTAACCTGTAACATGGGTTACATTATGGTTGTTTGTAACTGTAATTTTTCAAGCATCTAGTGGTATGACCTTTGTCTAACTTGCTGAAAAGCAGCATATTTCCAGTTAGTAGTAGTGTGTGATTTCTTTTACCGTTTCCAGTCTGTGTGTGTTTCACCTGTTGCTGTAATGTGACATGTGCTTTCTCATCCACAGCTCAAGTGTTATCACAAGCGCTTCCGCAGCCCATCCCGTGACGTCATCTTCAGAGTGCAGTTTCATACCTGTGCTGTCCATGACCTGGGCATCGTCTTCGGCAAAGATGAGCTCGATGAAACATTTAAAGGTATGCTGGATAATCAGATGTTTGAATATGCTATGCCATCTTGGTGCCATGTGTTCTTTTGTTTGTTTGTTTTAATGAAATCAACTGCATTAATGACACTGGCTTGATCAGTCCATTTCTTTTTTTCAGATGACAGATTTCCTGAATACGGAAAAGTGGAATTTGTCTTTTCTTTCGGCCCAGAAAAAATCCAAGGTAAGAACTCTTCATTGTCATTCACGTTCAGGTATTAAATAAATCAAAAATATTGTAAATAAGATGTAAACTGGGTGTGGATGTTCTGTCATAGGAATGGACCATCTTGAGAACGGGCCCAGTGTTTCTGTGGACTACAATACCCAAGATCCTCTGATTCGCTGGGATTCTTATGAGAACTTCAACCAGCGCTGTGAAGATTCAGCGGAGGGTGAGTGAAGCTGTAGTCTCATTATTAACGAATGGCTGGAAATTATTAGACTTTCCAAAAAGCGCAGCCAGAATGGTAGTAAAACAGGCCTATTTTCACTTCAGACAACAAAAATACTACAGTAGTTTTATGTTTCTGCTTGCAAATCCTCCAAACAATTAAGTTACCCTAAACACTATAAAAAAAATAGTACATTTTTAAAATTGAAATAAATTATAATAAGTACGTTATATATTTTTCTTTATTTATTATAAATAAAAAATATATAAATAAAAAAATAAAAAAAATAAAATAAATAAATAATTTTTAGTATTTAATAATTAGACTTTTTCCAAAAGTGGAGCCAGAATGGTAGTAAAACAGGTCTATTTTCACTTCAGACAACAAAAATACTACAGTAGTTTTATGTTTCTGCTTGCAAATCCTCTAAACAATTAAGTTACTCTAAACACTATAAAAAAAATTAATAAATTTAAATGTTAGAAATGTAATAAATAATTATACGTTTGTTATTTTTTAATTTATTTATTTATTATTATTATATATATTTTATTTTATTTATTTTTGTTTATTCTAAATAAATAAATGATTATAAATAAATAATTTTTACTATTTAATTATAAGACTTTCCCAAAAGTGGAGCCAGAATGGTAGTAAAACTGGTCTATTTTCACTTTGGACAACAAAAATATTACAGTAGATTTACGTTTCTGCTTGCAAATCCTCCAAACAATTAAGTTACTCTAAACACTATAAAAAAATTATTACATTAAAATGTTACAAAATTTAATAAATAATAAAAAGTTTATTTTTATTTATTTTACATATATATATATACTCTAACCACTATTAAAAAAAATGCAAATGAAATAGAATAATAAATAAATAAATAAATAAATTATAATAAATATCTATATCTATGATAAATAAACTATTATAAATAAATATTTTAAAATAAATAATTTTTACTATTTATGTATTTGTTTATTATAAATAAACTGCAAACATTTTTTTTATTTATTGATTTATTTGCACAAGTCAACATTTGTAGCTTTATTCAGCATTATTTGGATGCTTTTTTAATAAATTCTTAATCTGTAGACATCAACGCAGCTTCCTAGCTTTGATTATTAATTTCTAAACTAATGCTGGCCACTCAGTTTACATACTGTAGAGTCTATGTTCGGGTCATCCGTCGGTCCGACATCAAATCATCAGTATTCATTGGAGTTTTGTGACAGAGCTGTTTGTGTACACGTCTCTGATAATCTGTGTGTGCGAAACACAGACTTGATTTAATCAGATGGGTTTGTAGTGCTGATTGCAGAGGTCGAATTGAGTTCACAAACACACCGCAGTATCACTAGACGCTAGAATTGTCCTCACAACCTTGTGGTCTAAACTGCGAGCCTCCTTATTTTAAGTTGTGGTGTGCTTCTGTTCCTCAGACATGTGATTTGTTGTCTTTTTTGAGACATCCTCATTTGGTGGGTCAGCTCTCTGGAGAGCGAAAGTCAGAGCGAGGAATGCAAAGAGGAAATGTATGCAATTCTGTTGAGGTTTGGAAGTATATGCTTTAGTTTATAAGCCTCTATTATACCCCAAACCATTCAATGGTAGTGTATCGCAGTTTACACAAAATATGAAGCTGCACAACTGTTTTCAACATTACTAATAATAAGAAATGTTTCTTGAGCAGCAAATCTGCATAGTAGAATGATCCTGAGAGGATACTGTGACACTGAAAACTGGAGTAATGATGCTGAAAATTCAGCTTTGCATCACAGGAATAAATTTTTTAAATTGTAGTAATATTTTAGAATATTTCTGTTTTACTGTATTTTTTATCAAATAAATGCAACATTAGCTGCATCAGAAACATAAAAAAGTGTTTTTTATTTAAAAAAAAAAAACAAAAAAAAAACCTTAATGACTCCAAACTTGGAATGTTAAATTCAAATACATTTTAATCAAAAATCTTGATGGTGATTAATAATAATAATAATGATAATAATAATAAAAACAGGGATTCAGTTGACACTTTCAAATAAGACTTTCAGTTAAATAGAAAAGATTGTAATAGTATTTCAGGATGTTTCTGTTTTTATTTTTATTTATTCATTTATTATCATTATTATTATTATTATTTACATTTAAAAAGAAAAAAAAGAAATCAGGGATTTTTTTTAAGTCAATACTTTCAGTTACACTGAAAGTAGTTAAAACAGTTTTAAATTGCAATGATATTACATAATATTATTGTAATAAATGCAGCCTTGGTGAACATAAAAAACATATATATTTATTTTATTTTATTTTATTTTATTTTATTTTATTTTATTTATTTATTATTGTTATTTTTTTGTAATAAATACAGCCTTGGTGAACATAAAAACATATATTTATTTTATTTTATTTTATTTTATTTATTTATTATTGTTATTTTTTTGTAATAAATACAGCCTTGGTGAACTTAAAAAAACATATATATTTATTTTATTTTATTTATTTATTATAATTATAATTTTTTTTTATTTTATTCTTATTTTTTGTTTTTACATTAAATAAATAAATAAAAAACCCTAATGACCCCAAACATTAAGAACCAAAAATACTGATGTTGATTTATTACAAAATAAATAAATAAATCAGGTATTCAGTTGAGTTTTTTAAGTCAAGACTTTCAGTTAAATAGAAAACAGTTAAAAACTGTTTTAAATTGCAATAACATTACATAATATTACTGTAATAAATGCAGCCTTGGTGAACATCAAAAACATAATAATAAATAAAAATATGTATTTATTTATTTATTTAAATGTTATCGTTATTATTATCATTTTTGCATTTAATAATAATAATAATAATAATAATAATAATAAAGAAAACCTAATAACCCCAGACATTAAGAACCAAAAATCTTCATGTTGATTTAAAAAATAAAAAATAAATAAAAGTAAAAAATCAGCAGGGATTCAACTGAGTTTAAGTCAAGGCTTTCAGTTAAATAGAAAACAGTTAAAAACAGTTTTAAATTGCAATAATATTACTATAATCAATGCAACTTTGCTGAGATTTTACAAAACATTAAGACATTAAAATAAATATAAACTTTTGAATGGTAGTGTATATAATAATTTGCGTTATTTGATCATGTATTTTTATTTAGGAAATCACATTCAGTACTGCAGTGTTTACATGTAGTATATATTTGTAGAGCAGGATAATCTGTTCACCAGCTCTAGTAAATCAGACCAAAAATGGTGATTTTAACCACATTTTGTCATTGTTTTGTGTGTGTGGTATGCGTCGGAAAGGACTGTGGGCGGTTTGGAGGTGGTCTGGAGGTTGGTACGTTCCCAATATTGAATAGAAAACATCCCACAGATCCCAGTTTCCCTGTGGGCATTTGACCACAGTCACTCCGCACCGCCCTGCGTCCCAAGCGCCCTCAGCTTCCAGTGGCATTGCGTGAAATATTCCAGGCGTTGGCTGAGAATTGTGCAATTCACGCTGCGAGGAGACAGGCAGACCAGTCCAGTCCAGTCACAATGTCCAAAACGGCAACAACTGTAAATTATTCTGTCTTAGAAAACACCCATGCAGTGTTTATGTTATCTATTCGACAAGAGATTGTTTTGATTACTGCAATCCAAAAAACACTTTTAAAACTGTCGAGACTGTATCGTCGTGTTATTTTTAATATCCCTGGGGTCGAATTTTGGGCGCTCCAGTCTGTTTAGCACACATTTAAATTCTACTCTGTTCTCTGTTGAAGCCATTTGAGATGACAGGCTATAAAGCCTATAAAGTCTGCCTTCTTGACCAATCCCTGCTTTAAATAGGGCAGGCAGAAATAGGAGGCTCTTGGCTGCCACCTTTAAGAAGGGTGTAAACTAATCCAAATCTGCGGTCAAGAGGTGAGACCCCAAAGCTGCCCCCTGGCAACGTTTTATGCTCCTTTATGAAATGCCTACATATATATATACCATTCAAAGGTTTTTTTTTTTACGTTTTTGAAGTCTTCTTTGCTCATAGAGGCTGCATTTATTTGATTAAAAATATGGTAAAAGCAGTAATATTCTGAAATATTATTACAATTTAAAATAACTGTTTTCTATGTTAATGTATTTTATAAAGTAATTTGTTTATGTGATGCAAAGCTGAATTTTCAGCATCATTACTCCAGTCTTCAGTGTCGCATGATCCTTCAGAAATCATTCTAATATGCTGATTTGCTGCTCAAGAAACATTGAGTGCCCACCCGTGCTTGCCGAACAGAGTCTGTCTTCAGTCAGTAGGATTGCTGAATGGAAAGGGCACATTTGCAAATGAATTTAGATGCCTATCACGCAGTCAAACATCTCCATTGAGCGACAGTGGCCAGAGGACCGACTCCAGAGACATGATAAGCAGCCAGACATTATGCTTTTGTGCTGGAGTTCGTGCGTCCTGTCTGAGGAAAGAATGACTGATAGACCAAGAACGCTGAACTTGCGTCACCATTAATGTTCTTCCATTATTGACTCGCTACTTGATTAGGCAACTATCAGTGTTTCTATCGCTAAAGTCTGAAGTATTTTAAAAACAAGAAAGTGGAAATCTTTCTTTCTTTTTCTTCCTTCCTTCCTTCCTTATTTACTTCCTTACTACTTTATTTTCTTTCTTATTTTCTTTCCTCATTCCTTCTTTGCTTCTTTTCCTTCTTCTTTTCTTACTTGCATACATTCTTACTTCCTCACTTCCTTTTTTATTTCCTTCCTTCCTTCCTTATTTTTACTCCCTTCCTTATTTCCTTCCTTCCTTCTTTCTATACTTCCTCACTTCTTTCCTTATTTACTTTCTTACTTCCTTCTTTATTTCCTTCCTTTCCTCTTCCTTTTCTTTCTTCTTTCCTTCCTTACTTACATACATCTTCATGTCCTTCCTTATTTACTTCCTTTCTTCCTTGCCCATTCCCTTCCTTCCGTTTTTATTTACTTCCTTACTTCCTTACTTTCTTCCTCACTTCCTTCCTCCCTTAGTTTTACTCCCTTCCTTATTTCCTTCCTTTCTGATTTACTTTCTTCCTTCGTTCCTTCTTTCCTTATTTCCTCACTTCCTTCCTTCTTTACTTCCTTCCTTTCCTCCTCCTTTTCTTCCTTCTTTCCTTCCTTACTTACATACTTCCTCACGTCCTTCCTTATTTGCTTCCTTCTGTTCTTCCTTCCTTGCCCACTCCCTTCCTTCCTTC
>JAHKKF010490165.1:0-11338 GCA_019740295.1 Labeo calbasu | reverse complement strand
TAATACTTTTATTCAGCAAGGATGTGTTAAATGGATGAAAGTGATAGTAAAAACTTATATTGTAAGAAAAGATTCTATTTTGAATAATTTCTATTCTTTTCAACTTTTTATTCATTGAAGAATCACAGAAAAAAGTATCACAGGTTTCAAAAAATTCAGTGCTGCGTCACAGAAAATAAATTGTATTTTAAAGTATATTAAAATAGAAAACCAATATTAGAAATTGCGATAATATTTGACAGTATTGCTTTTTATTCTGTATTTTGATCAAATAAATACAGCCTTGATGAGCATAAGAGACTCCATTTAAAAAAAAAAAAAAAAAAAAAAAAAAAAATCTTACTGATCCCAAATTTTGAAACTGTTTGACTAAATGTATTTTTGTCAATTCCAGTTTTTGTAACTATTGATTAATATGTATATTGTGTATTATTGGTCAAACGTTTTATAATGATTAAGATTTTAAATTTTTTTTGAAAGAATTTAATTTAAAAAAATGCAGTAAAAACAGTAATTTTATGAAATATTATAACAATTTAAAATAAACATTTTTCTATTTTAATATATTTTAAAATGTAATTTATTCCCGTGATCAAAGTTGAATTTTCAACATCATTATTTCAGTCTTCGGTGTCACATAATCCTTTAGACATCCTTCCAGTCATTCAGAAATCATGGTACATTGCCATTCAAAAATTTGGGGAAAGTACTAAGATTATTTAAATTAATAAAAGGTAACAGTAAAGACATTTCTAAAAATAAATAAATAAATAAATCAGTTTTAAATAAATGCTGTTTATTAAAAGTTTCTATTCATCAAAGAATCATGTGTTGTGGTTTCCACAGAAACATTAACCAGAAAAGCTGTTAATAATTATGATTATTAGTAGTGGTAATTATTAATAGTTGAACACCAATAGTAATTGATAAATTGAGCACCAGTCACGTACCAGAATGATTTCTGAAGGATCATGTGACACTAAAGACTGGAGTAAAAATGTCCAGAATTCAGCCATCACAGAAAAAAATTACATTTTGTAATATATTAAAATAAAAAACAATTTAATTGTATTAACATTTCACAACTTTTGAAAAGCAGTGTTTATATATGTATATATATGTAACATTTAAAAAAATTCTAAAACCGAATATTTTCTGTTTTAAATATTATGGCAAAGTAGAAAAAATAATGGTGTCAGATTTTTGGACCTCACTAGATAAGCAATGTCTTTCCAAATGTATATAAAGGCTGTTGGCAGGTTTTCTTGTTAAAATGACCGCTTTTATTAAAGTTAGAATGGAAAAATCACTATATCTGTTTTCTAAACTAATATTATAGATTTTAGTTTCAATTCATGAATTTATCCATGCATGTGTTTTTTGTTTTTTTTTTGAGACTTGATAATTAATTATTGATAATATTTTAATAATTAAAATTTCCTAACTGGACTCGGACCTGGTAATGTATGCAGCTTTTCTCCAATCATTTAGTCTTCATAAATCCACCACTGCAGGTTCGTCTGACTCCACTTTTAAATGTAACACCCATATCTGAACATCCAATCATAACAACGGATCAAACCAAGTCCCTGCCCTACATTATTTCTTTCGTTAATCTGATACACTTGGATATACGTCACAATACGAAAAAAGATCTGACACTACTTCCATTTCTTTGTAATTACAATCAACCAAAGGTCACAGTTATTGTCTGCTACCAGTCATCTCAAAGTGACTAATCCACCTGTCTGTAATTCAACTTTTTCTCCTGTTCTGTTGTAGCCACATCATGGAGCATTTAGAAGGGGTAATTGAAAAGCCAGAGTCCGACATGACGCCTCAAGAGCTGCAGCTTCACTATTTCAAGATGCACGACTACGATGGCAACAATCTGCTGGATGGACTTGAGCTCGCCACTGCCATTACTCATGTTCATAGAGAGGTGAGTGACTTGTTTCAGCCTCTCTTTAATGTATTTTTTCTTTATTCCACTTAATATTGTCACCTGATCTTGGTTTCCAGGAACGAGGAGATGACAGCCAGCCAATGAGAGAAGAGGATCTCATCAACCTCATTGATGACGTCCTCAGGGACGATGACAAAAACAATGATGGCTACATTGACTATGCAGAGTTTGCGAGGTCTCTGGAGTAAAAGACGACTGGAAGAGCCGCTGCCTTACTGTGAATGCAGATTACCTCTGATGTACAAATCTCCAGCACATTCCGTCGTGTGTGCGATTTCACAGGCGCAGTATATTCATGCTTCAATATAACCTGTATAAATGTCATGAAGTGACATGAGATGTTTTGTATTTATGCCATCAGTGTAACAAGGATTCAGTGTTGCACTCACATCTGCATATGTCTCAACAAAATGGACCTTAATGTATAAACTGCCAAATTTATCCACTGTAAACAAGTATAAATTATGTTATTATTGAATAAATGCTTTGCAGTAACACTTTCCTGCAAAGCCGACGGTTAAATGAAGCTAAAGTGGGATATAATTGCTGCTCTGCTGATGAATGATGGCAAACACATGCTCCTTCTGCCTTAAAGGGATTATCATTGTTACTGTCATTATAAAAAATACCAATTCAGAATGACAGAATACTTTAATGGTAAGCACACAAAATTTTGGTTTATCTGGATTGACATATAAATGTGCAATATGCCTGTTTCTGTACATCTTAATGAAACCTTCTGTAGCCCTATTGTTGATTTGGTTGATGTTAAAAATAAGTGCCAGAGTATTAGAAGTATATTTGATGATTTTATGCATTTCTAAAACAGAAATAGGAACTTTATCCTCCAAAACATCATGATGCACTGTGTTTTACCTTGCTGTCAGAGTCTGAATGTACACAAAATGTCATGTGGGTCAATGACATGATGCTCATTTTCTCTAAATTAAATAATTTATTAGGAAATACATTTAAAATGTAATTTATCTATATAGTGACTTCTCTTTCATGGTATTATTATTTTTCAATTTAAAAATCATTTTAATTTTTTTAGGGCATACATTTAAAATATATTAAAATAGAAAACAGTCATTTTAAATATAATTTTTCACAATATTAATATTTTGCTGTATTTTTCATCAAATAAATTCAGCCTTGATGAGCATGAAAGACTTCTTTGAAAAACATTTTTAAAAATCCTGATTCCAAACTTTAATACACTTCTTTCACTTTTATTTTATTTTGTTTTATTTTTACAGTATGAAGAAAAAAAAAAAAAGGTTATACAACTATGTTGATACCATAATTAAGAAAAAAAGAAAGTTGTTTGGTATATTGTTTGGCGGAAAGTTGTTTGGCATACGTCTTTAATTGTTTAAAAAAAAAAAGGAAAAACTTTTGTCCACCAAATGTGTGGTGCAACTAAAATTCAGAAAAAAAAAATGTTCTCTCAAACGATATACATTTTTCAAAATTGTATGTCAACATGAATATTTTTAAGAGATTGTCATTGACCCATGTCTGTTCATTTGCATACATTTTACATACAATGGCAAGAAGAACAGCATTTGATATAAAACGTGTAATTTATTTCTACCAAAGCTGTAAAATGTTATTGATGACTTATTGATGTAATTGAAATGTTGATAGGGTCTATTGTACATTTCATCTGAGATCTGAGAATGATATACTCATAATAGTTCTTATTTAAAGTCTGCAGTATGTTCAGTGTAAACTGAACTTAATTGTCCTAAACAAAGGAAATCAACATAAAAGTAATTATTTTGTCTAGGTAGATATAGCAATAATTTAGAGAATATGTTCTGTGTGATTGCAACTGTAATAAAGACGGAAAATGTCAATCTTTCTTTGTCACTGAAAAGCTTTATTCGCTCTAAAGTATCTTCTTGTACAAAACGGTTTACAGCACTTGTTCTAGTTCCAGTGACTGGTGGTTTCCAGCGGTGTCACAGAGGCCAGTGAGAGCACCGAAGTAGTGGCCGGTCCGATGGTGCGCAGTTGATTGTACCAGTCATCAGGCTGTCTAGTGGCTTGTGATGATGGAGCAGGGCCGGAGGAGCAGGAGAAATGACTACCGGAGGACGGGTGGGGTGGGTATCCTCCAGGGGGCAGCACTGATGAGAATCGGGGGATGTGCGGCAGTGAATGAGGGCACTGGTACTGCCGTCCCATGGCTGAGGGAGGCACGCACATGCTGCTGAAGAGAGGCGCTCGTCCTGGCATCATGCCCACCGGCAGCACTTTCTGAGAGATACGATCCTGCTTCCGCTGCTTGGCACGACGGTTCTGAAACCATACCTGCAGGAAACAAAAAGCAGGCAGGTGTAGGAGTCAGAGTAATCAGACAAGGGAGTCAAGGTCTGGCAGCCTAAAGGTCTTTGCACACTGAGTCCGAAATTCTCGTCTGAATTTTCGCACGTTTAAAAATAAATACGACCTCACGCTGCGTCCGAAACTTTCGTCCGTCATAATAAATAAATAAATAAATAAATGGGATCAGGTTTAATTTTCTGCGTTTTCGCATCCGTAGCAAGTATTTTGTTAGGAAAGGATGACGAATATGAAAAAAACTTGAAAAACGCATACTTTTACAATTTCGGACTTAACATGGAAAGTTAGATGTAACGTCAGATGCTGTGTAGCAATGGTTAAATTGCTAATATGTCATTATATTATCAACCTCATTTTTCAACGCGGAATTAAGCAGTTTTCTGGTAATGTGTTAGACTTCCGGTTCATAAGTACCCGAAAATAACGAGAAGAATAACTACGTAAACAGTAAAACTGTTTGCAGGACAAACTGTTGTGGTCATAATTAAAGAAGTCCACTTCCAGAACTAAAATTTACAGATAATGTACTCACCCCCTTTGTCATTCAAGATGTTCATGACTTTTTTTCTTCAGCCATAAAGAAATTATTTTTTTTGAGTTAAACATTTCAGGACTTTTTTTTCCCCATATAACGAACTGATATGATGCCCAGATTTTGAACTTCCACATAGCAGTTTAAATGCGGCTTCAAATGATCCCAGCTGAGGAAGAAGGGTCTTATCTAGCGAAACGATCGGTTATTTTCATTAAAATACAATTTAAATACTTTTTAATCTCAAACGCTCATCTTGTCTTGCTCTCCCTGTGTAGACAGTTCAAGACAGTTAGGGTATTTCAAAAAATTCCAACTGTATTTTCTCCCTGAACTTCAAAAATCATTTCAAAATCATCTTACACAGTCGTTACAAAGTAAACATGGAAAGGAGATCAAACACCCTCAACAAAAAAGGTAAAACAGCGATATTGGACGATTTTGAAGTTGAGGGAGAACATGAGATGGAAATTTTTCGACATACCCTAACTGTCATGAACTGGGGGAAAAAAAACAAAAAAAAACAGTTCAGGCAGAGTGACAAGGGGTGAGTGCATTATCTGTCAATTTTTGTTCTGGAAGTGGACTTCTTTAAGAAAATACATTAAAATAATATGGTAAGACGCACTAGAATATCAAGCAGCAAAACAATCTGTTTTGTACAGCTAAAAACTGCTGGAAGCCAGAAACATCAAATTTACAAATGGCCGCGCCTGCTCTTACGGGAAAAACAAAGGTGAATATAGTAGATGTTTTACCAGTGGCCAAGAACCAAGAACGCCAGGTATGAGGCAACAAGTTTCCAGTGAGTTAATAAAATACTTTATAACTGCTCCTTTCTTCATATTTTCTAACTTTAAGGTGCACTAAGAAATAAAAAAAAAAAAAAAAAAAAACGCTTTTGACCGCAGTGCTGGACCAGGTCTCAAACCACACTTGTAGCCAATCAGCAGTAAGGGGCGTGTCTTGTATTGATAGCGAGAAGAGACCGCTCAATTTGAGTGAACAGGATAGATACTAGCAGTTTGACTATAGATAGAGAGAGATGGAAGATAAAAAAGAAGAAAATATCGAATGAACAGAACATTAAAAAGAAGGCTTGCGATCAGGCAAGAGATAGGACCTGCGTAAATATCGGAGCAGCTTTCCAGCAATGGAGAGAACTGAAGGAGCGGGAAAGGCTCGAATCGGACGCTGAGGTTGCGTTGTTTCTTTCTGATAGGTGAGTAACGTTAATTTTGCATTGTTTCACACAAACTATCTGTGTTGGCTTTTGTTTGAATATACTTGTGTGTTATCTTCGCTTTTTTCTGCGATCATCATTATGCAAGGGTTGTGTATGTACGTGTGGGGCGGAGATATCAAAATAGGGGCGAGGTCCTGTTGGGGTATGGGCGGGTTTGTTTTGGTGCTTTCAAATATCAGCATCGTTTGGCAAAAATCGCTTAGTGCACCTTTAAGAGTAAAGTATTCTATGGCAGCCCATTTCCTCCACTGAATAAAAAATAAAAAATGTTTTAAACAACTTTATTGCGAGATATAAACTCACAATTCTGACTTTTTTCTTAGAATTGCGAGTTTATATCTTGCAATTCTGAAAACTTTTTTCCCCTCAGAAATGGACTTTATAACTTGCAAATGCTAGTTATATCTCTGAAAAAAGTTAGTCAAGAATTGCAAAAAATAAACTTGAAATTGCCAGAAAAAAAGGTCAGAATTGTGATCTCACAATTGTGAGTCTATATCTTGCAATTCTGACTATAACTCTCAACTGCGAGTTTATATCTCACAATTCTGAGAAAAAAAGTCAGCATTGTGATTTTGTATCAGGCAGTTCTGAGAAAAAAGGCAGAACTGTGAGATATAAACTTGCAGTTGTGAGTTATAAAGTCAGAATTGTGAGATAAAAATAAACAATTGTGAGAAATTGACTTTTTCCTTGCAATTGCGAGTTTATTATTATTTTTTTTTTATTAAAAAGTCAGAATTGTGAGCAATTGTGAGTTATAAAGTCCAATCCTAAGGGGAAAAAAGAGTGATATGTTCTTTATAACACAACTGCGAGTCACAATTACCAGATATAGTCGCAATTCTAAGAAAAAAGTCTGAATTGTTTGAGTTTATTTCTCTCAATTCTGACTTTATAACTTGCAATTGCAATTCTGAGGAAAAAGGTCAGATTTGTGACATAAAAAGACACATTTACCTTTTTTATTTTTTATTCAGTGGTGGAAACAGGCTTTTATAGTATTTGGTATTTTGTATTATCAAACAGTTTTTATGATTTTTAAGACTGTTAAAGATGAAACTTTAATATACAGAATAATTTTAATTCCTAAAAAAAAAGGTTTGTAATAAGAAAAATTTAAAAAAAAAATCCTCGTAAAACTAGGATAACCTCCAACTTGTCATAAATCAACTTGTAAAATGTTTAATGAATTTAACGTAACATAACACTAACCACATATATATTACTACTACTCCACATGAAATGATTGCCTAAAATGTAATTGTAATTGTTTGAAATGCGTTTTACAAGAAAATATTATTTAAGTCTTTCTACTTCAAAATGTGATGTTTAATTTAATGCGTTACTTGCCGATTCTTTGCAATTATTTGTAAAAATTTACTGCCAATTTCTGTTTTTATTTTATTTTTTTTCTGCATTAGTTTTTTTTTTTTTCAGTGTACTAGGAATAAGGTCAAATAAAACCAGTGATCGATGATGTAAACAGTTTTTTTTTTTTTTGGCTATTACTATGAGTGACTATTACTATGAGTGACTGAAACAGGGATCTCTTTTTAATTGTATTACTAATTAGGTAATACAAAAGCCTCAAAATCTTCTTAAGTAAAAAATAAGAATTTTTCAAGAATTTTGTAATTTTTAAAAACAAGTTTTTAACCCATATATTTTGCTGTTTCCCTGGAAAGTGTGAACAGTCTCAACACCTCTGTTTAGTGTAACATAAACCTGGGAACATTTAATTCAGTTGCATGTAACCGTATCAGCTCGACAGGTAAATTAGCATGTTAGCAAACAGGTGAGTTACCTGTATGCGAGCCTCGTTGAGTTTGGTGGCTCTGGCGAGCTCCTCTCTGTAGTAGATATCAGGATAGTGGTTCTGTCTGAAGGCTAACTCCAGCTGTTCCAGCTGCTCATTGCTGAAGGTGGTTCGGTGTCTCCTGCGGGATGGTGAAGGGTACGGTCTCGCTCGTCCTCCGCCACCCCGGATGCTCTCAGATGTCCCAGAATCTTTTCTCGAATGATTTTGAACATCTGCATCCAATAAGGTGAAATTCAAAGGAGTGAATTCATTATGAGAAGAACAAACAGAAAGTCTTGACTCCGGTCTCTCTCTCTAGTTACAAGCAATTTCCTATTGACAGAGAGAGTTTCATCAAGCACTGACATCTCTGAGATGTTGGATTTGTAGGTACACATCTCTCAAATCATGTTCACTGAAGACAGAGGATTTAAGAGCCTTAGTGCTTCCAAACATATGTCCAAGAACTCAAAAGACAGCAGGCTTTGCCACCTAAACTCAATATCGTGAGAGAGAGGCATGCCAGAGCCCTGAGGATTAAGCTCAGCTTAGGCAGACAATGGCCAAAAAAGTGACTAATTTGTCAAATTGTGGGACTCTTGGTTTCCAGGGCCTATTCACAACATTAGGGTAAAGGAAGTAAGTGCAAACTTAGCTTAAATTGGATTTTTTTCATACTGTGCAGTGTTATTTTTGTATCACCTTGTATACTGCTAAAATTTTTAGTTTATTCTATTTTAGTTTACGTGTTTTAGTAATTTTTTTTGTGCCATTTTTATTCGTTTTTTTATGTCTATGTAATTTTCATTATGTTTTTAGTTTTAGTTTATTTAGTAATAATTAGTTTTTTATTATTACTTAAAAATTATTAATTTAATTATTTATCATCTATATTATATTTTATATTTATATAAAATTATATTTTTTTAATTATTATAATATATATTAATTATTTAATTTCATAACAGTTTAATAATTCATTGTAATTCAGCTGCTTGCCAAGGCACATTTCGAATTTTCATATTTATAAATTTGATTTCAGTTAATGTTTATATAGTTATATAGTCTATATAGTTTTCATTAAGTTTTAGTTTTTAGTTTTATTTAATTTAGTATTAATTCGTTTTTTTAAATACTTAAAATAATAACTTGTATAATTTCATAACAATGTAATAACTCATTTATTTCAGCTGCCTGCCAAGGCAACATTTTTAATTTTCATATTTATATATTTTATTTCAGTTAATGTTTATATAGTTATATAGTTTATATAGTATATGTTCATATAGTTATATAGTCTGTATAGTTTTTATTACGTTTTAGTGTTTAGTTTATTTAGGATTAATTAGTTATTTTTAATTACTTAAAACTTATTTAATTTAATAACAATTTAATAACTCATTTTATTTCAGATGCTTGCCAAAGCAACATTTTCAGATTTATATATTTTATTTTATTTCAGTTAATGTTTATTTTATTTCAAGTTCAATTTTATTTCATTTTTTATTTTATTTTTAAATTTATTATTATTACTATTTTGTTAAAGATAATATGACTGTACCTAATGTATAATAAAACAAACACATCTCCAAAAAAGTTACTGAAACACTGTATCTCAAGTCAGATAGACCACAGAAAAAAAAATAAAAAAAAATAAATTTAAATTCATCTTTTGAATTTTCAGCATACAATTTTGACAAATCTATAATTTAAATAAATGTATAAATAAAATAATAAAATAAACACCATATATATAGTATCATTATAGTATTATATTATAGTATTATAGTATCATAAGTATCTTATGTATTAAAATCACAACTTTAAAAAATGAAGGTGCTTGTAGTTTCTCTTAAGCTTTTCTACACTTTTATATCAGCTCTAGTTTTTGTACTATTCTAGATTACTCTTGAAAGTTGGCATTGCAGTTTCCTCATTTGTAAGTTGCTTTGGATAAAAGCATCTGCTAAATGACTAAATTGTAAATATTTTTCAGATGCAATATTCTTACCTGCACTTGAGCTAACCGTGACCTCAGAGTAATTTTCGGAGAACTGTTGCTGAGCTTTGTCTGTGTCCATTTCAGACTCTCTCTGGTCTGCAGGCAGGATTCTGGTTTGACCTCCGTCCTAACTGAACTCTGCTTTTTCACTGCTATCTAGTGTGACATCATAAAGCAGTCACACCTCTCCATCAGCTGCTCATTGTGATGCTGAAGACCACAGTTACATGTACCTGTTACTGTCAGCGTGAATTATAAAATAAAGCTGTAATTTATTTAGCACTGTTGGCATAATAATGACAAGTAGTTTTGAGTAAAAAAACATTTCTAATAAATCTGGGTCTCAGTGGTGCAGTGACAATTTGAATAATAATATTGGAATTTTTGAATATTGGACTTGGGATTCTGAGAATAAAATTGTAATTGACTGTTTTTACCACCAGGGGGAGAGTAAACAAAAGAAATAGACACATGAGGAAACGGTCTCTGGATCGCTAATTCAGTAATCTGGAAACATATTTAGATGTTTCTTCATCTTCATGTTTTGAAGATGTTATCACCTCAAATTTTTGGCACAAAAATAAAAGTGGTTATAGTTTAGTCCACTTAGTTGCAAATTCTAATAAATAAATAGATTGTAGATGAATTTGTCTCTGTCTCAGAACAGATTTAGAGAAATTTAGCATTACATCACTTGCTCATCAATAGATCCTCTGCAGTGAATGGGTGCCGTCAGAATGTTTTCTTACAAATATGCAGCTTCACAACATGTTAACTGATGGACTGGAGTTGTGTGGATTACTTGTGGATTATTGTAATGTTTTTATGACTCTCATTCTGTCTATCTACTTTTCTCAAAAAGTTATATGTTTTTATACAAATCAAAACATACATGTTCACACAAATTCACCACCAATTTTCCAAAATGTAAATTGCCCTGAGAGTGTGTTCCAAACTACCGTTTCTCTTCTTTTTAATTAAACATTAATCTGACTATTTGTCTGTCAAGCATGAAGAATCGAATTGGTTCTGCAAGACCAGACTGAAGAGCTCTGAGAGACGGGATAAAAGTCAGTCAGGCCTCAGAGTCAGAGACATGGCAAGTATGAGCGTCATCTTTGCCAAGGTGGGTGACTTAGTGTTCCTGAGGGAGTCTACAGTCAACCAGACCCGGACTGCCAGGATCTGCCTGTTCTTTTCCACAGTTAAAACATGATTTATTCAAGAAGAAAAGAAAGTGAGTTGCGTTCACATGCTATTCACTAACCTCAACATAAAACCTCAGAGTAGCTATTGCTCGGAGGTCACTGAGGTGATGATGACTGAATATAGATACACCTGTCCTGCAGAGAACCAGCAGATCCTGCTCAAGTAACTACTTTACTGTGTCTATCTATCTATCTATCTATCTATCTATCTATCTATCTATCTATCTATCT
>JAHKKF010490164.1:0-10425 GCA_019740295.1 Labeo calbasu | reverse complement strand
ATTTGTCACCGATGGAGTTTTGGTTCCTTGCCGCTGTCGCCTCTGGCTTGCTTAGTTGGGGACACTTTCTCTTAACACAGTATTGCATTTTATTTTATTGTTTTTGATTAACTACCTTTACCTAAAATGTGAGTGTTTACTGTTGCCTTGGGCATTGTTGATGTACTGTTTCCTATTTAATACTGTACAGCCGCCTTGTCACAATTCTGTATTGTTAAAGGCGGTATATAAATAAAGGTGACTTGACTTGAATAATCACACCTGGAGGGTCATAGTGTCAGCTACTGGCACAACATTGGGTAAACATATGAAAGAGAACTTTTGTTTGACATCAAAATATTCCTTTGCTCCTCTCCATCTAACTGTATTACAAAGCATCACAAACCACTTAAACATAAAAAGTGCTCTCTATTTGTCGCATGTCATGTTCTCATTCCTGTGCTATTTGTTCATCTCTAGTCTTACTGAGAATTGTTGATGGAAGGATGAGAACACAGGCTTGTCACCCGAGGAAAAAAAAAATATTGCCCAAGTTTTGATTAGGTTTGACATTATTATGTGTATGGTGTAGGTTAGTTATATGAGCCGGAAAGAGATGATGTGGGACACTGTCAACTAATCGTGTCATTTCACTGTCCGATGTGATCAGTCCAAATGGGCTAGAAACTGTACGACTGGGAACAAGTGCCTCTGGGCATTAACATCAGAATAAATGTTTTATATAATTATTTTCCTCTTCAACTCTTGAAGTGTGTAGTTTTTTGTGCCATTAATGGTATTAACTCTTAAATTGCATTAACAGTTGCTGTTGTTGTTTTTGAAGGTATGTGAAGTTGTTACACTGTAATTACACAAGTAGTACTGCTTAACTACATGCACTTACAATCAGGTTAAAGTTAGAGTTAAGGTTTGGTTTATGGTCGGTCGCTTGTAATTTTGCATAATTCACTCTATACTGTATTATTATACTAAGTGCATGCAACGTGTAACTGTCACATTTACGTGAAACACTACCTTGGGTTGATCAAATCAACAAACCAATGGTTTTAAAACACAACATTATTTAACATTATTCCGACAAATAACGAAATCAACTTTGCATTAGAATATAAGAAAGGATTTTAATTCCAACCATCTGGCCACTGCCTGGACTGCTGAATACATCCACATTGTATAACTATTTCTTTGTCATTGAATCACCTTCTTAAATAGAAGTGTGTCTTTTTTTTCTTCTGTGGCTATTTTAATATGGTGCTGATTGTGTTATGTGTGGTGCAATTTGTACTCTGGTAATGCATCATTGTTGAAGTGCCTGTTCTGTTTTAAGTGTTGCTTTGTGTGAGGCTGATATTCATAGACTGCTGTAACAGCACAGGCTAACATTAGCTCAACATGAAGCGAGATGCAGCCAAAATCTGTCCACATACAGTTTGATTAATTACAGTGCTGTGATCGTTATGCTAAACATCATTCATCATACATGACAACACCGTCCTCTAGTTGTAAAATGTCAACGTTGTGCTATGTCCTAAAGGGGTAAAGTTAATGAAATTCAGATTAGTTTACCTCACATCGATATAAATTTAAGTGTTAATTTAAGAGTATTCTGCATAAAACAATATTGTGTCTAATGAAAAATGAGCATACATGTTTGTGTAACTCATTTATAAAATTCTTATTTGACACTGACTTAAATGTGACAATTTACAGAAGAATGGTTTTACGATGGCTTTAAACAGAAATGCATTCTGCTTAGTTTGGTTTTCTCTGTAAAATACAGCATTATAGTTGATTTCCTTTTATTGTTTAATATTAAACATGAGTTACAATATGCATGATTAAGATTTACTGAACATAATAAATCAGCCATTATTCAAACAAACCATATCCACAACCACCAACCATTTTTAAATGTCATCCAAACACACAATAAAGTACAGTCTTTAAATCTGAGGCCACGCTGTTGCTGCTTGCAAAATTAATATTCAATGCTTAATGTTAAAGGAATAGGTAAAATTGCAAATTCACTCAGCCCCATGTACTTTCAGTCCATACTTGGAATACAAAAGGAGACAAAATATCTACTTAAATATGGCCCATCAAGACATTTCGAGCCAGGTTTGATGTCAGTGATGGCAAACAGCATCGGTTCTCACGTCTTGGGCTGTTTGTGATGTCCCAAGTATGAATGTGCATTTGACTAAATGAGAATGGAAAAATGCAAAGGGATTTTCAGCAAATCACAACTTTTACATTTTGGGCTAATCTCATTAATTTTTTTTTTTTTTTAAACGTTGTGAAGATTTATTTTTTTTTTAAATCTCCTTTTGAATTCCACAAAATAAATATAGATTTGTAAAGACAAATTACGATCAATTATTGTGGAAACAATTCTTGTAAATACTTGCAATTAACAGAAAATTAACAGTAAATTAATCGTTTATCAATAGACAGAGTGAGACAGAAAGAAAATGTTTTGTCCTTGTTAATTAGCTGCCTTTAAAATGTATGCATAAATTGAAAGACAGTAATCGGTAACTTTGATAATGCCAATAACGTATGAAAACATTCTAAACCCACAACTCAATGATGGAAAGATGTTAAGAGGTCCAATCACATAAGCCATTGCTCTTTTTCCTTACTAAAATGTTCCGCCCACTTCCTGGTGAGCTCCAGATAGTGGTCTGGCTGATGGGGTTTGTAGTCTAAGTACAGACGGGCCACAGTCTTCTTAGGCACAGCCCTCTCAATCTGAGTTCCTTCATGCCACTCATTAAATGACGTTACTGTGATGATATCAGGCCTTACGGACATCGCTGCCTGCAAAGAGGTCTCGTAATATCGTCCATTCACTCGGTTGCGCGTGTTGTGGTTGTTCCACGGCCGGACGGCGGTGTCCATATAACCAGGTCCAGCGCTAGGCACAAAAAGCAAGTTGTTTTTGTCGCAAAAAGCTTTGATTGCTTTCCAGTTCTGGTGAGATGATCCAAAGGAAAAGCCATTAGAAGCAAAGTAGGTGTACATGCCGTCGAACCCGCCAGCCAGGATGTCCTGCTTGTGGCGCTCCTCCACAATGAGGGCGATGAAGATGCCATCGTAAGGAGTTCCTCTGAGACTGTGAGAGCCTCTGACGGTCAGCAGCTCAGCCCAGGCCTCCGGTGGGGTAAGGTAGGAGTCGTACACATAAAAGAGTGGAAGGATCTTCCCAGTGCTGGACTTGAACCTGTAGAAAGCCCCATGTTTTCCGTATCTGTGAAAAGATTTGAAGTTTATTTGTAATACAATATTATAGTACATTCAATATATATTTAAATGATCTATGTTTAGATATCTATACACGCAGGTATTGGTTATTATTTATAAAATACTGGTTATGATTTATAATTACACTACAATAAGACTCAACAATAACATTTTTACAGCATTTATAAATCAAAGCATAATGTATTGTTAATTGTTTATTTGCTGTGTGTTCATCAGTGTTTCCCCTGCCATTACATATCCCCCAAACGGCACCCCCCGGCCCCCTTGAACGTCAAATTAATTTTATTTAATTTTATTTTTTATATAGCGCCAGATCACAACAGGTTACCTTTCCTATAGAACAGGTCTATACCTTGTTCTTTTATTAAGCAAACAAAACAGTCTTATGTCATTTATCTTATTTACACAATGGCATGTCTTTCTGTCTCTACATGGACGTGTGAATAAATCAAAATTGGGTCTGTCACTTAATTCAGATTTTGATATAGACTAATGTCTGTGAATACTGAAACGCAAACTGCATGTTCCGTTTGGCTCTGTATGTATGAATGGCGGAAACGCAGTTTTGTTTACTACACAAATACTGAAGCACACGTGAGGCTCGTGCTGATTGTCTGCCTCTGCGTTTCATTATATGACGATATGAACACATGAACTTCATCTCCAGAGCTGCTGTGAGGGTCTTTTCATGTGAATTTTACCATTTCATTTGAGAAAACTAGCATCATATCATAGTGTATACACAAAAAAACTTCACAGCAACCTGCCAAAATAAAAGTACAGTGTAACGTGTAACAGAAATATACTACTCTAGTACTATTTTTGTACAGTATGATGTACGTCTTTTTATATATTTCTATTCCTGGTCAATTTAAATAAAACAATTAAATGATAAAAAATAAATATTACAACCAGATTAACCACTTTAAAAAAAAAAATCTATAATTATTATTAAAAACTTTTTAAACAGAATATTCACTCAAATGTTCTTCATTGTATTAATTTTGTCAGTAAACCTCTGTTTGTTAGCCAGAAAATAAAAGGGTTTAATTTTCATTTGATTAAAAATAAATGTTTAATGCCTTCATTTGATTATCAGAAAAAATTAAAACAAAAAAATTCTGAAAAAAAAAGAAGAAAGAAAGAAAGAAAGAAAGAAAGAAAGAAAGAAAGAAGGAAGAAGACTGTAGGGAAATTGAGAGTTTTGGTCACTTTTTTTTTTTCACTGAAATAAATGTTTTTGTTATCATACAGAGAGTAAAATACCGAAAAAAAGTACCGTTGGGTTCCAGCAATTTATTCAAAGGACAGTTCATCCAAAACAGTTTTCTCAAACCTCATGTTGTTCCAAACCGTTTAGAACTGCGAAGCGATTAGTCACGATTAATTGATTCAAAATTAAAGTTTATGTTTGCATTCTATATGTGTGTGTACTGTGTATATTTATTAGGTATATATAAATACACACATTTTATTTTTTTCAATATTTGTATGCATTGGATGTATTTGTCACACCCCTGTGGTCTGTTTTTGTGGTTTTTCCCAATGTATGCCCTTATTTGGTCTTTCCTGTTCCGTCTTTAATTATTACGTCACTGTTTGATCGTTCACACCTGTCCTCATCTGATTGGTCTGTGTATATAAGTTTGGTTCTGTTCCCCGTGTCTTGGTCGGTTCTTAAAGTCTTTTTCGTTGTGTATGCGTGTGGATTCCCTACTGTTCCTGTTCCGTGTGTGGATTATTTAAATAAAAGTCTATGTTCCGGATCTCCTCGTTCCTACTCCTCATTCCCCGCACACGACGCCATGACAGAAGAACCGACCACCAACAAAATGTTCTGGGCTGAGGATTTCCTATTGAACATCCAACAGGCGGAGAGGCCGTTGGAGCAATACGTGGAGGAATTTCTGAGCGTGTCACACCTGGTGAGTTGGAGCGACGCCATGATCAACGCGTGTTTTCAGATGGGGCTAAACGATGACAAATTGTTCTGTTCTATAACTCCTGACGATTGCCGCAAACCGGTTGCAGAATTTATCAACCATGTCCTTGCTCTTTGTCGTTCCAATTTCTATGTCGGTGTGGAAGATTCTAATCTTCCCCCCATCTGTAAACACGCGGCCGCTCCAGCTCACCACCAGCCAGCGTCCTCCACGTGCTGCTCCAACGAGCTCACTCCCTCCGGTCCTCCCTCGCTCACCCCAGTTCTCCAGAGCTCCTCCCTCATCCTCAGCCCTGAACCCGCGGCCAGCTCTCGGACAGGGGGGCTACCCACCTGATCCTCCTTGGCCACATGGACTTTGTACTCGGCCATGGCTTCCCGAACTCCCTGATTCGTCATGACCGTCTGGATTGTGTACACGGCCATGGCTCCCCGAGCTCCCTGACCCGGCATGGAATAATGGACTGTATGCTCCGCCGTGTATGCGTGTGGATTCCCTACTGTTCCTGTTCGTTCCTGTTCCGTGTTTGGATTATTTAATTAAAAGTCTATGTTCCGGATCTCCTCGTTCCTACTCCTCATTCCCCGCACACAACGCCGTGACATTATTTGTATGGAAACGCTTGTACATAATTTCTATTATACATAAATACATTAACACGGATAAATAAATGCTCTAGCAAATGCATTGTTTATTCTTAATGCTAACTATAACCAAAAGACATCATAGTACAGTGTTATAAAAGCATTTTGTGCTTTCTGTTGCATGTCCTCGTTCTGAAGGCTAGTCTCTCACAGCAGTACAGATTACTGTATTACCTGATACTCAGACCATGTAAACCTACACTTTACTTAGCTCGGTTTTACATAATGACTTTCGTTCCAAGGCATTCATGTTGCTAGAGAACAATACAAGCACAAATACCTTTATGATATGTTTGCTAAAAAAATGACTCAGCATGTTGCAGTCAGAAAATTGTTACAGTGTTATAGATTTACACACTGCAGCCATTGTTCTCCTGAACCTGAGTGAGCTAGCTGCAATACCATCAGGTCATGTTATACGTTCTGTTTCATGAATGATTAATGGAAGAAAAGACCTCTATTTTTAAAACACCACTCTCTTTTCTGTTCACCAGGCTGGATTGAATTTCACCCCAACTCCTGAGTTCAAAGCAACCCAGCTCATCATGATGGAAAAGGGCTAGACTTTTAGGTTTGCAGACAGCATCACTCTGATCTTTAGTTTTGGAGTAGTGCAGGAGTTATGGAGGTATTGAGGAGGCGCAACCTACTTGTCAATGATGTATTTGATGTTGTCATGCACACTGAGATCCGTCCGGCCTTTGTAGGGCTGCAGGTGAAACGCAACCTGTAAAGAATTAGAGGTAATGAAGTAAGGAATAAAACCATTATACTAGCCACTTTCTAAATCATGTATCATTCAAATGCACATATAGTCAAACCAAAAATTATTTAGACACCAGATTTAATTTTTGGATTAATTTTTATTAATTCTAGTGGGTGCAGGACACTATTGTTCATTTATGTAAGTGAGGATAGCAAAATAAAATAAATTGTGACATAGTGGACCACCAGTGAAATTGATTAAAAAAAAAAAGGGGGACCAAAAATTATGCAGATATTTTGACCTGACCTGTTTTGCTTAAGTGTTTTTTTCTTTAAATTGCTAATGTGACCACCAATAACTGAGCAAAATTAAGCATTGCTTGGTAATTGGTCAACAAAGTATTGATAGTTGTGTAAATATTGTTATATTAACAGTTGTCTGAATGTTTGGTTGACTGTAATTCATTACATACCTCTCTATCAAAGTTATCTGACATTATCAAGATGAATTTGTTCTGACACAATTTAACTCTTGAGTTCTTGTCATATTTTATTACCATTTTCGAAACTATAGCGAAAAACTGTGCTAATGTGAGAAATGTTGAAGGTGTCTGAATAAATTTTGGTTTGACTGTACATCTGTCTGTATACCTGTAATAAATTGATGCATATCTTTGATAGTGATATAGCAGAGGAGATACAAATGCAGGTGGGCAGATAGCACTAGGGATCAGAGGGACATGACACCCCCCCCGACTCATAGTGACCCGATCCGTCCCCCTCACTGTCCCTGCCGCCGCTCCCTAATTATTGCCGACCAGGCTTCTAGACTCATTCTTTCTACGGGTTGCTCATTTGCGACTAACTTTCTCAGTTGGCCGCAGGAGCACATAAATTGTTCGCTTTTTTGGCTATAATGTTAATCAATGCATGCTGATGAACTTTTATCATAGTTTATAGTTATATGGTAAGGAAAGTGGTAAACCCTCAACCCGTACTTTTTTTTTTTTTTTTCATCAGTAGTATTATTTTTGGTTCAAATTTTGTAAACGGGAGTTTTCCACAAGAATACCAACATGTTCACCTTCTCTGTTTAAGAAGCTTTTTTTTTTTTTTTACTGTAGCTTGAAAACCAAATTCCTCTGTCCGCCATTGTTTCCTCACTATTCGCATCATTTTTGCCACGAGCTGCGCGCACCTTCGCACTCATGCTGAAGTGGCTAGTGGTATAAACCAGACTCTACATCCTAAGCGATCACGCTGAATGCACCTTTCTTAACGTGACCAGTGAATTCTGACTCCTGCTGCAACATGCATTTTATAGAGCAGAAGCTTTGGAGCAGTGCAGACCATGCACAAATGCCACCACGTTAAATTTTAGCTAAATAAAACATATTTTGCAGATAGCATGAGGTTTGGGGGGTGATTGGCATACTTGTTGTTGTTTATCCATGATTTCAAATAAGAATCCCCCAATGGCTTTTTTAGTGCAAACCATTTGCCCAAATTATGCAAAGTAACTACTTAAGCATTAGTTAAAGCCCAAATTACGCAAAATAACTGAGTCAAAATCATTTGCTGACAGCTTGGTCCCCCCAGTTATAAAAAATAAAAAAAAATCCCATCTGCGTCCCTGTACAAATGCAACTAAAAAGTAACTGGACACATAAGTCACACTTAAAAATGTGAAAATGTCATTGCATTAAAAGAAAAGTCGACTTCCAGAACAACAATTTACAGATAATGTACTCACTCCCTTGTCATCCAAGATGTTCAGGTCTGTCTTTCTTCTGTCATAAAGAAATTATGTTTTTTGAGGAAAACATTTCGGCATTTTTCTCCATATAATGGACTGATATGGTGCCCCGAGTTTGAATTTCCAAATGCAGTTCAAATGCGGCTTCAAATGATCCCAAATGCGGTTGTAAACGATCCCACTTTCATAAAAATAATGCAATTTATATACTTTTTAATGTGAAACGCTCGTCTTGTCTTGCTCTCCCTGAACTCTGTGTATTCTGACTCAAGACAGTTGGGGTATGTCGAAAAACTCTGATCGTATTTTCTCCCTCAACTTCGCAGAATTGCAGTTTTACATTTTTTGTTAGGAGTGTTTGATCTTCTTTGCACGTTCACTTTGCAAAAACTGGGTCGGTACTTCTGCAGTGATGTAGGATGATTTTAAAATGATTATTGAAGTTGAGGGAGAAAATGCAATCAGTTTTTCGACATACCCGAACTGTCTAGAGTCAGAATACACAGAGTTCAGGCAGAGCAAGACAAGACGAGTGTTTGAGATTAAAAAGTATTTAAATTGTTTTTTTTTTTTTTTTTTTTTTTTTTAAAAATGGTTGTTTTGCTGGATAAGACCCTTCTTCCTCGGCTGGGATCGTTTACAACCGCATTTGGGATCGTTTGAAGCTGCATTTCAACTGCATTTTGGAAGTTCAAACTCGGGGCACCGTATCAGTCCATTATATGGAGAAAAATCCTGAAATGTTTTCCTCAAAAAACACAATTTATGACTGAAGAAAAAAAGACATGAACATCTTGGATGACAAGGGGGTGAGTACATTATATGTAAATTGTTGCTCTGGAAGTGGACTTCTCCTTTAAATGCAAAACATCAAAACAAGTGTCATCGGATTAAACAAACATGCAGGAGAACTTTTGTGCTGGTGCGATGATTTTTTTAGTAGATGTAGGAAGTTGCTTCTCTCAAGTTCACGCAGGTGTTCTAGCATTAACTATGAACATGTTCCTCTAACATTTCACACCAACAAAGTGTTCAAATGCCTGTGATTTATGTGAATTTTGTGATCACACTTTATTTTAAAATCACTATTAACCATGACTTTTGCCTAAAAAACTCCTAATTTTCTGCTTATTAGTAAGTTAGTTGTTGAGTTTAGCTCTGAGGTAAGATTAAGGGATCTAAAATATGGTCATCCAGAATAAGGCATTAATACATGCTTTAAAAGTACTATCAAACAGCCAATATGCTAGTATCGTCAGTATGCATGCTAATAAGCAATGAGAATAGTGAGAATTGCTCCCTAAACGTGTTACGCTATTTTTTTCTACAACTGTTCTCAAGTTCACAATGAACTGGAGGTGATAATGATCTGTGAATAACAAATTCATTACCCATGTATCAGACATCCTGAACATATTGCTGTATTCTGCTGTAATACCTTTGTAAGGTGGTTGACAGATGACTTTCTCAAAGTCCCAGAAACATGGTAACTTAAGACACAGATGTGTCATGTTTAATACTCAGAAGAGACAGACCCTCTCCACTTCAGTGACAGCAACATGCACATGGCTGATTGAACTGCAAAGCCCTCAGGGCCTCGAAAGAGAAAAGCCAAGCACAAACACCCACCATTTTTCTACACCGCCAATCCAGAAGGTCTTCATAAACTGTTTCCATGGCAACCTACATTTAGCGACGCAGCTCTGTCTGTCATGGACAGTCTGACATCAGACACTTTGGACCTGAACATCCACACTACTCCAGTCTTTTGAGAAGGAGGTTGCTGATAATACAAATTACAGGGGCTCAACACCCTTAAAGTTCCATTGTCCCTCCATTTGACTTGTAATGGTAGAATCATTGTAGAAAGAGAGGATGGAAAGAAAAAAGGCCTCTGGTCATGTTCATTGTTACAACTCACAAAGATGACAAAAATAGAAAAAGAACTGTATTTACCATAATTAGTTCACTCACAGACTATTTACTACACAGTGAACACTACACTATATATATATTTTTTTTCTTTAGTTTTAAACAACAAAGAGATTTAAGTCAGACATGGCAAAAAATCTGGTCGGTGATGCCTGTCTCAACTAAGTCTCTTTCTCTGCTT
>JAHKKF010490160.1:0-13900 GCA_019740295.1 Labeo calbasu | reverse complement strand
CACACCACTTCAGACGTGTCTCGTGGCTGTCCTCTTTCATTCGGTCTAAAGCCAAAGTATTGCCAGATAGGTGAATTTGCACCTTTTTTACCAACCAACTTTGTCGACGCCATTATAACGACACAGGTCACTGTGCCTATTCATTCCAGAGTCCCATGGAAAAAGTGATTGACAGGTGGTAATTTGTGTGTAACTTATCTTTATTTATTTATGGTTTGGTTATGGGTAAAACAAAGACCATGCGGGTCAGGTAGTGGAAACGGTAGGCTACAATTAATTAATTYGTTATGAATTAATTATTTAACAACAACCATGGGAAAATTGGGTATGGTTCGACTTGGCATGCTCCACCGAATCTAATGAGAACAGTCATCAGTCATTTTTAGGCCAAACCTTTAAGAAGTTATAAGCAAAAATAGCCATTTTTCATATCTTCTGACCACTAGGTAGCACTGCGCCAAAACACTGCAGGTAGCCCTATGTCATGCTTGTTATAACACTCACCAAGTTTGGTCTCAATACGCCAAAAAGAGATACAGCCTCACATCCATTTTTGCGTGCTTTTCGTAGAATTTGTTTGCGCATTTTGACTAATCAAATTGAATTCTATAAATTTTTGCCAGCATGGTCTGAAGATGATCTGAGCCAATTTTGGTGAAAATTTTGAGTTCTGAAACTTGCTCAATGTTTTTATAGTACAGTGACCTCTTATATGTCAAAAGATCGAGGGAACTCATGACCCCTTTAATATTTACACTGATTGTTTTGCTTGCAGGCACTATAATTTTGGCCATTCTGTTGGTGCTGCTGAAATGCACCTGGTGATAGGGGGCTCAGACAGCATCACTGTACTTTGGCAAACACTTTACAACCAAGGTAACCAGTGGCACCCTGAAACCGTACAGATTGGCAGGCAGACCAGGCCTTTCTACATCTCAGTTGCAAAAATGAGCCTGGCTGTGTATGAAGGAGTCTCCGCTCTAGATGATATTATGTTCCATAACTGCTCAATGCCTGAGGCTGTGGAAATGTGCCCAACTCCTGATCATCTTCACTGTAGCCAGAGCAAAGCATGTGTAGACTATTACCAGATCTGTGACCTGATCGATGATTGTGGAGACGGAACAGATGAGGAAAACTGCTGTCAGTACTGGTTGAGTTTCAAATGGTCATTGAACCAGTTTATATTGTTGACGTTCACACTCTCTTTTTTGTCAATCGGTTTATAGCGATCTTTTCTTCTCCTTCCAGCGCCGGAGCTCATGTGTGATTTCGAGAACGGCCTGTGCAGCTGGACTCAGGAACATGGGGAGGACATGTTTGATTGGACGCGTATTCAAGGACCCACTCCCACTTTCAACACCGGCCCATGGAAGGACCACACACGAGCCAATGTGGACGGCCACTTTCTTTATATCGAATCTTCAGAGCCACAAAAGTTCAAAGACACCGCTGTTCTTGTCAGTCGGCCTTTTCTCCAAACGCCTCGCCGAGGTCCTGAATCCAAACCGCCCTGTGTTTTCAGATTCCACTATCACATGTTTGGCCAGCATGTGTTTCATTTGGCTGTGTACATACGCACACGTAACAGTGGACGGGGCAACTTGTTGTGGGTTCGGTATGGTGACCAAGGCAACTTCTGGCACAGGAAGACACTGGTGATCAACAGCGCCCACCACTTTCAGGTGAGTTATTGATCAGAATTATAAGTACTGAAGTGTACGGATGTAATGAAGCCCTTGTGTGCTGAATCCTTTGATTAACTGTCTGCTCCAGCTTTAAATTTGGCACAAAGAGTGACATCAATTCTCATACATGTGACTCTGTTGATTCACTAGCTCTTAATGTGTCCGTTTTAAAGGTCTAGTGTTTTTAACCAAAGCATATACACCAGTCAGGCAAGACGTTATGACCACCTTCCTAATATTGTGTTGGCCCACCATTTGTTGCCAAAACAGCCCTGACCCATTGAGACATGGACTCCATGGACTCCAAAATGTTAGAGAGGGACTTTTGGGGAGAGATTCGTTCAGAACGAATCTGCCGGGTGGTTAGGAGGTGTTATGTCCATTGTAGTCCACTCTTTTTTAGAATATTGTTAGCATATTGTTTGCCATCCTAAAAATATGCAAGCTGCAAAATAAAGATTGACTCTTCTTTCTTTTTTTCTTGCTGCTACAGATTTTAGTGGAGGGGACTGTTGGGGATGACTTCCGAGGAGATATTGCCATAGATGATCTGTCTTTCCTTGGCTGTCAGCCATATGATGGTGAAGTAAAAGTTGCATGCAAAAAAATACTCCTTAAAATTACATTCTTATTAGGACTGGTAGTGTCAATATGGATCCAGCTGCTCATTTCAGGTTCTTAATTCTTGGTTTTAATGTAGTTTTATGTATACATCTTTGTATAACGTAGGTGAATTGCCCTCAAAGGAACCCAGCACCTTTACCCCCATCCCCACCTTTTCAGCAGCACCTCCTCATAGTTGCCCTCCTGACCAGTTTGTGTGCTTAACTACAAGAGAATGTGTGAACCTCAGTCAAGTGTGTAACTTCACGCCGGACTGCTCCGATAGCTCTGATGAAGAGCACTGTGGTAGGCATCTTATTTATCTGTCTACCAACTGTTCAAAAGGTTTTTGGTAACACTTTTGCGCAAGGATAGCTTAAACTGATCTGATTTTATTCTTCAGAGAATATGAATTGATAATCATAAAAATGTTTTTTGAGTTTTTTTGAGCAAATCAGCATATTACAATGTTTTCTGAATGATTAAGTGACACTGAAGACTGGAGTAATAATGCAGAAATGTCAGATGTGCCATCACAGGATTAAATAACATTTTAAAATATATTCAAATGGAAAACAGTTATTTTAAATTGTAATTTACAATATTTGTACTATATTTAAATATTTAAAACCAACCCCAAACTATCCATCCATCCATCTATTTTTCTGATATTTCTGTTTTCTCTTTTCTCAGTGAAGGAGTATTGTGATTTTGAAGGTGATGCTCTTTGTGGATGGTATTTAAGTGTCCCAGCCACTCCTGTTCCTCCTCATGCCTTTCGCTGGCAGACAGGACAAGGGGAGAGTATTCACCAAGGAGAAGAGAACCACAGACCTGCTAACGACCACACACTGTGAGCAATAAACAGCGTCATTTGCTGAAATGTGCTTGTGCTTTCGTTTATAAATGCATGGTCAGGTTTGCATAAATTTTGATGTGTTGTCTGCTTAACTGTGTTGACTCATCTTTACATGTGTACCTTCTGCAGCGGTTCTTCAGAGGGCTGGTATATGTTTGCGGACAGCTCCAATGGAGGATATGGTCACACCACTGATCTCTTGACTGCTCCCATTAAAATAACAGGACCCCAGTGCACGCTTGTGTTCTGGTATCACATGAGTGGCTTTACTGTTGGAACACTGCAGGTGCAGTTATCTAGAAATGATGAATTTAATTGTTATTCATTTGCTGCTCTGGTAACCCATGCCTAGAAAACATCAAAACATATTATTAATGTGACAGAGTAAATTTCATGCTTCATTTTGTCTTTCATTGTGTTCACTGTGTTATGAAGGATTTTCCTTCATTTTTGAGAACAATTAGTAGTTTGTCAAAACAATCTCAAAATTGTATGTGCAGGTCTTCATTAAATCACGTACTGTCTCACATGAAGTTTGGTCCCAAACTGGTAACCAAGGCAACAGCTGGATGCGGGGAGAAGTCTTCATAGGAATCCGTCATAACATCCAGGTCAGGGTTTCTGTTATATGAGGACTAATAAATACTTTTTCAAATAGTAAATAAATTAAAATACTTTTGAAAATACATGTTTCAAAAATAAGTTTTTGAATGTCCAGTTTTTACACCAATGGGCACTGTCAGTCAGACATTACTGTTCAAATGTTTGAGGCCAGAAAAATTTGTCTAAAAGAAAAATATGCTTTTTACATTTAGAATGTTGCCAAAAACTTTCAAATAAATTCTGTTCTTTTTATAGAGTAGAAAACATTCTATTTTTGGAATAAAGATAAAAAAAAGTGGTTTGCACAATATCATTGTTTTTACTGTCATTTTGATCAAATAAATGCAGCCTTGATGAGCATAAGAGACTTCTTTCACCAAAAAAAAAAAAAATCTGTCAACTAGGTAAACTAATTTTAAAGATTTGTTTAAAAAAATGAAATATGAAAATAAAGCTAAAAAAGTGTCATGTTTTGCACAATATTATTGTTTTTACTGTAATTTTGATCAAATAAATGCAGCCTTGGTGAGCATAAGAGACTTCTTTAAAAAAAAAATTTAAAATCTGTCAACCAGGTGAACAAATTTTATAAAATTTGCTTAAAAAAATTAAATATGAAAATAAAGCTAAAAAAATGTTTTGCACAATAAATAAATGGAGCCTTGGTGAGCATAAGATACTTCTTTAAAAAACAACAACAAGAAGAACAACCAAAATTATAATCTGTCAACCAGGTAAACAATTTTTTAAAAATTTGTTTAAAAAATATGAAATATGAAAATAAAGCTAAAAAAGTGTCACGGTTTGCATAATATTATTTTTACTGTAATTTTGATCAAATAAATGCAGCCTTGGTGAGCATAAGAGACTTATTTACAAAAAAAAAATTACAATCTGTCAACCAGGTCAACCAACAAATTTTAGAAGATTTGCTTAAAAAATATGAAATATGAAAATAAAGTTAAAAAAAGTGTCATGGTTTGCACAATATTAAAGTTTTTACTGTAATTTTGATCAAATAAACGTAGCCTTGGTAAGCATAAGAGACTTCTTTAAAAAAAAAATTATAATCTGTCAACCAAGTAAACAAATTGTATAAGATTTGTTTAAAAAAAATGAAATATGAAAATAAAGCTAAAAAAAGTGTCATGGTTTGCACAATATTACTGTTTTTGCTGTAATTTTGATTTAAAAAATGCAGCTTAAACAAGTTATAATCTGTCAACCAGGTCAAGCAACAAATTTTATCAGATTTGCTTAAAAAATATGAAATTTGAAAATAAGGCTTAAAAAAGTGTCTTTGTTTTCACAATATTATTGTTTTCACTGTAATTTTGATAAATGCAGCCTTGGTAAACATAAGTCTTATTTAAAAAAAAAAAAACAACAACCCCAAATTATAATCTGTCAGCCAGGTAAACAATATTATAAGATTTATTTAAAAAAATACATGACATTTATTTACATTCCATATAGGTGATCGGAGAACTGTGTGTGTTTAGTATTCCTGAAATGCACAGCAAAATGTTAAGTGTCAAGCTGAAGTTTGGACTGTTGCAGCTTGATCAGAAATATCATGACCTTTTCTCCATCTGGCCCTTGCATCATTAATATTTATCAACACTTCTTATATATAAACACCCTTACAAATGTAGTTCTTCATTGTGCTAGATACTTCATGATGCTCATTAGTGCTGACTGCCCTTTTGCTGTGTAATATCAGGGGCCTTAGTGCTCTTTAACGTATGCACTAGCTCTCAAGCGCTTCCAATTCAAGTCTCTATGTATATTGTATTTTCCATTAGTGTTTTGCACATATGCTTGTTTGTTGCTTTTTTTTTGTTTGTTGCTTTTTTTTTAAAGCGACAGCTTTTCACATTAGTCATAGAGTAAATGTCTGCTTTGATTTGTGCATTTGACTATGCAGTGTAAAAGCATGCATATTTTGGTTTATGAATGTATCAATAGGTGGGTTTTCGAGCCAAGCGAGGCATCAGCTACATGGGTGATGTTGTTGTTGATGATGTGGTATTTGTGGACTGTGCCCCTCCAATAACGACTGATCTTCCTTGTGGTATCAACGAGTTCATCTGTGCCAACGGTCACTGTATCTCTGAGGACAACTTGTGTGACTTTATTGATCACTGTGGAGATGGCTCAGATGAGAATTATTACATATGCAGTGAGAAACAAATCTATCATCCTTTTCCGTGTCACTTTTAACACACATTTTCAACTGTATTTCATTAGTCAGTCAAAGAATTTGTGTATGGAATGACTTTACACCTCACATACTGTATTCAGTGTATACAACCGTATATATTTTGCATTTGAAGTCATGTTTGTTTTAAAGGTATAGTTCACTCAAAAATTAAAATACAGTCATGATTTATTCACCCTCATGTCTTTTCAAACCTGTATGATGTTTGAAGTTACACAAAAGATGATTTTGAGTCAGCGGGCTGCAATGTTGTTCAAACTACAATGTTTTTCGAAATATCTTTTCTACAGGAGAAAGAGAGTCATACAGGTTTGAAACAACATGAGGGTGAGTGAGTGACAGAATTTTCATATTTCATGATCCGTTTAACAATATTCATGTCTTTTTTTTTCAAAGAGGGATTCAGTGGTCGCTGCAATTTTGAATTTGACATTTGCTCCTGGAGACAGAGCCAAGATGATGACTTTGATTGGTTGATAAAACAAGGAAATATGGACACACATGGGATTGGGCCATCCACTGATCACACCCTCCGTAACCCATCGGGCCATTACTTGTATCTAGAAGGTTCCTTCCCACAGGCAACTGGACATATTGCCCGAATTGTAGGACCTCATTTCCGCCACTGCAGCAAAGATTGCAAAGTAAGTGCTGAAGTCCAGAATGAGTGTGTACTTGTGTTATATTCAGCAATGAAAACAGTCAACAAAATCCAAAAAAGTAAAGTATGCAGGAATGCAAATTGTGACATTTCCCATAGATTTGACCAGTGGTACATGCTTTTTGTTTTTCCTTGGCTTGTTCATCTGTTCCTGCTGTTATTTTTTTTAATAAGATCAGCATCTTTGACATCTGTGGTGCAGATATCACCAACAACTTTTGGAAACTATTTGCAGTTTACAGTCGGTAGTTTCCCATTTTCAAAAAGGATATTTATGGACGCATTTATTAAACCGACTGACTATATTCAGCCCTATTAATTGGTTTAGAAAGAAGTTTAATTTACTGAAAGTAGTATAATTTTTTTTTCAGTGAATTGTTAGTAAATAGTTCTTGTAGAGTTGCCACTCTGTGTTTTTATAGTACGACTCCTTTTTTTCTGAAAAGATAATGTCAAATTTGTTTTTGGGTTAACATGTTGACACACAAATTTGAAATCTGGGCTTTTTTCCTGGTTGGGTATTTCAAAGTTTCATTGTAATTCCACTTTTAAATGTATTGTTTTTTTCTCAACTAAGACGTATAGCCTACACAACAGTGAAAATAGAAGGAAACAGAAGCATTTCTGTAACTTCCCTGCTGTGAATTTCAAAAATCCTCCAGCACTGCATTTAACCTCTCAAAATGTGACAATGTAACTGCCGATTATCTACCGGTCCAAAAAAAAGGCAAGGCAAGGTTTTATTCTACCTCACTACAGCAAGGTGGCTTCATGGCCCTGGACAATACAAAGAAATTCTTTGAATAATACTTGTATTTTAAGAAAGGTTTTCTAGATTGATCTGTCCAATTAGATCATATTTAAGGATATTTAATTCCTCTGCATTACTGGATCCATAGCTTTTGCTGAATATAATGGGAGGAAATGAATGTCAGGCTTTGTCTCTGTTACTGTGGAGCACATAACTCAGTCATTGAGCCAGCAGGCAGCACTCAATCATCCTGCCAAACACACACACACAAAATGTCTGTGTGTGAAAGAGGAGCACCTTTCAAAGCTCTCATCAGTTTGTGTGTGAAGGCAATCATGTTTCTGGTTCTCCTCTAACTTGACAGACTGTGTTCATCCTTTTTAGAGGTGTATATGTGTGTGTGAGAGATAATTAGCCCATGGAGGCCTGTGTTTGTCATCCCATTCAGCTTGCATCAATCAGTCACAAGAAGCAGCTAAAGAGGAGGAGTTTTTGTGTGCACTTGTCAGCCTTGGTTAGACGTTTTAAAATTGTAAATTACAATTAGAAACCTAAGCATTTGTTGTTTGATGTTGTTGTTTTTATATTTTGTGTTATATGCTTAGTGAAAGTAGCAAATTTGTGTGTGGTACAATCAGTTGTCTGATCCTAAAAGGTCAGACTCTTCTACTAACTCACCAGTCAGTCAAACACTGACAGGAATCATTTACACATACATACAGAAACAGAAGAAGAATATCAGCTACCATAACAAGCAAAATCAATCAATAAAAGAGAAACCTTTCAAGGCTCCCTACCAGAGAAACACTGTTGTGGAATCTAGTCTGGAATTTAGCTGGAATTAGCCTATTTATATTTTTGGAGTGGAATATAGTGTTACATTGACAAATGATATAAATTATTGAAACCAGCATAAACGCATAAATGTCTGAGAAAGTCATTAAATCATTCGCTCTACCAATTTGTTCAAAAAATCTGAATCAGATGTTTCTGAGCGAGTTAAATCATTCACTCAAACTATTTGCTCAAAACACTGATTAAAGGGCTAGTTCACGCAAAAATGAAAATGATCCCGTGATTTACTCACCCTCAAGCCATTCTAGGTGTATGTAACTTTCTTCTTTCAGACAAATACAATCAGAGTTGCATTAAAAACGTCCTGGCTCTTCCAAGCTTTATAATGGCAGTGAATGGGTGATGAGATTTTGAAGTCCAATAAAGTGCATCCATCTTATCATAAAAAGTGCTCCACACAGCTTCTAAAGTGAATCAATGCATTTGTGTAAGAAAAATATCCATATTTAAAACTCTCACTGGAGCTTACGCTACACCTACATCCTGTGTCATCCGCTAGAACGCCACTCTCTCGTGAGCGTATGTAGGACAGTTAGCAGAAGCTAGAGATTACTGTTTATTTTTTAATGGATTTTCTTTTACACAAACACATCGATTCACTTCAGAAGGCCTTTATTAACTCCCTGGAGCCATGTGGAGCACTTTTTATGATGGATGGATGCACTTCATTGGACTTAAAAATCTCAACACCCATTCACTGCCATTATAAAGCATGGAAGAGCCAGGACATGTTTTACTATAAATCTGATTGTATTCGTCTGAAAGAAAAAAGTCATATACACCTACGATGGCTTGATGGTGAGTAAATCATGGAGTAATTTTCATTTTTAGGTGAGCTATCCCTTTAATTAAAGGCTTGGAGGTGTTCAAAGTTTGGTTCTGACTTGAGCAGAAAAAGACTAGTTGGGAATATTGTATCTAGAATCAAAGCTATAAACATAGCACTGCTGTGATTACTGTGGCATATTTGCATATAACAGCACTCTTGCTCCTGTGATATTATTGATGAAGTATTCTTTTTTTCTGTCTGATTTCCAAGATGGTCTTTTACGTCCATATGTCTGGTGATGGCATTGGCACTCTGAACGTGTACTTGTCTACAAAATTCAACCGTTCACTCTTACTCAGCCTTACTGGTAATCAAGGCAACTACTGGAGAAGACAGGAACTACCTATCTCATCTGCTGACAACTTCCACATTATATTTGAAGGCAAGGTGGGCCGTAATACCAGAGTTCACATCTGCCTGGATGACATCACCTTCTCATCAGGCTGTATTCTTAGCGGCACATTTCAAACAGACGCCGGTCCTCGGTTACTCCCAGGTACAGTTGTACTAATGGTGCCATATATACATGTTGTGCTATTAGTGTAACGGTAACTGTATAACGGTAACAGTGCTCCACAAATGCATAATCAATGTATGAGCTTTACTATTGACAATGAACATCCTTCTTGTTTATTTATCCATTTTTTCTGCATAATTGTTTTCCAATAGCATTTTCTGTCCATAAGGACAGAAAAAAGAAACTATGTAGAGAAACTGTAGAAAATGATCTATTCCTTGAAACAAAACATGAGTATACATTATATCTTGGAGGCAGAATCAGATGCTGTGCAGTAGAGTTTATAGATGTATAATACTTAATGCTAATTATGACTTTTAAGTACATCAAATATTGTAATAAAAAATAAACTACTATATAAAAACTCAGTAAGATTTCGGAAATTAATACTTTCAATTAGCAAAGATGCATTAAATTATTCAAAAGTGATAACAAATATTTATAATTTGATGTTTTTTCTCTTTCAATTAAATGCTGTTTGTTTATATATAAAATTATAATTGTACTATAATATGTAATTTTATTATTATTATAATTTTATTTAAGAATCCTGACAGAATGCATTACGCAGTTTCTACAAAAATATAAAGCAGCAGAACTATTTTTTTAAACATTGATAATAAGAAGAAATCAAATCAGATTTCTGAAGGATCATGCAACACTGAAGACTTGAGTAATGTTGCTGAAAATTCGGATTTGCATCACAACATTTTAAAATAAATTTAAAATAGAAAACTTCTGAAATCGTAATGTTTCACAGTATTAAAGATTTACACATACATTCACGTAAATATCACATGAATTCAGTCTTGAATTTATGTGTAATATGAGACCTTTCAAAAACATTAAGAACTCTAAAAAAGAAGCATTCACTACTGTAAACATTGGCATCTGTTTTTATGCATTATCATATTTATCTGTGTGTGTTTTTGCAGAATCCTGCCCACTGGGTTCTCTACAGTGTAACAATGGCAATTGCTACAAACGAGAGAAGAAATGTGACTTCACTGATGACTGTGGAGATGGGACTGATGAATTGGATTGTGGGACGTCCTGCTCATTTGAACATGGGCTCTGTGGTTGGAAAAGCAGTCTGGCTGGCACCTTTAGTTGGGCGCATGGAGTTGGCTCCATTCATATGACCAGACCTCCTCATGATCACACACTTAAAAATGAAAGCGGTAAGTCTTCACTTTATACCACTGCATATGTACAGCAAAATAAGAGAGTTTTTGAAATAAGACAATTTATTTCTGTGGAAATGTTTGCCCATCATCTGAGATTAAGTATCAATGGGATTATATTCAGCAAGTGAATTTTTGTTGTTTAATATATGGTCCTTTGATGTATACATTTCATCCAGTGATATTGAATAATGATAAATGAACATGGTTTGCTGACCTCTGCTCGGGTCAAGATCCAAGCTAAAACCCCCGACAATGGTAGGTTATTCGATAAAATGAGGAAAAATAGAAAAAGGGGAAGAATTGTCACTGAGGACTGCTATATATGATAATATATGGGACTGATCAGGCTGCTCTCTCAAACTTGTTTTTTTCGGGTGGAATAAAAATTTCTCTTGCAAGCTGTGAAGTCTAACCAGTCCTAGACATGGTTTTATGATTTCAAACCCCGTCTCTTCAGTGCAGCCTCCTTTATTGATTTGGTGCTCTGCTTCACTTTATCTCAGCAAGATATCTTTATTAATAAAGTAGTTGCGAGCTTGTGATTCTGTGTATGTTCTTCCATAAGCAAGGTTTTGTAGCATTAACAGTCTTGTATGTGTCTCAAAATCCCATGAAAGACACAGTAAGTGGGAAAGCCATTCTCGACGACAGATGTCCTAGCAGAGATCTATACATCAGCATTTGGCAGTCCTATATTCCTTTTATTTCTGACTCCAATAGCATGCACGATTGCAGTTTAGCCTCATCCCTATTTAAGTTCATCTGTTTGTAATTTTTAGAATAACTACACTTCAGTCTGGTTTTATGCCAGATCGAGATTTGTGCATCCAAAATTAAAAATACTACATCGAAGTTCCTTTTTAGGTTACTTTTTTCAATGAATATTTGAAATACTCATGCATGCATGTCTTGTGATAATAGCCACAAATCCTTGCTGTGTTTTTCTAATCAATGGAAGAGGTGGAGTTTGCACTATAAAACTTTCAGGAGTGCGTGCATGCAGATTTTTATCAGTCTGTTCCGTTTTGTTAGTTGCAAGACTGCTGAAATGAGTTCTTCTGAAAGTGACCCAGACAAAGTTACAAAAGTGCGTGACGTTCGTGGCATTAAATCTTAACTCATGCTGCCAGGATGTAGGACCTCTACCACTGAGGAAGTTTGTTCCATGAGGAATTTTGTTGATGATATAAAAGCTATTACATGGGTATTATTAATATCAGACTTTCTCCACACAGGCCACTTTGTATATCTGGCAGCCACTCCTGTGGGATTGAAGGGTGATAAAGCTCACATGGGAAGTTCTGTGTGGAAGGAGTCTAGCGCCACATGTAAACTCACCTTCTGGTACTACATATCTGAGAAAGCCACTGGAATCATCCGGCTCTTCGTTAAGGTACATGTTTACATCTTAGCAAGTACAGTAAATGTACAGTGCCACTGGAATATATCGCTTACATCAGACTATGGAGTGTTGGAGTGTGGAGGTCTTCTTTAGAGCTCTGTTGACATAAGATAAAACTAGCTAGGTCAGATTGTTAAAACATGTTCTTACATGACTTTTCAGTGCTGGGTTATGTGTGATTCGTAGCTGAGATAAACCATTTAGCACTTCAAGTTTGTGTTATGAAACATACCTCAAGAGAAATTATGTGCAATAAACAATTGCCATAGGAAGCTCTTCCTGTGAGAATAAGGGAGGAGTGTTGGGAACTACAGAATTATGAAAAATCTCAAGGAAGGTGGGAAAAAAGTTTTTACTTAGTATAACACAGAAATGCCTACTGTGACATATACCCAAAAGAAATGGCTTCTTGAACAAGAAAAAATGTAGGATGGGGCTTCATGTTGTCAAGTGGGAATTGATTGGATCGTTGGATTGTTGTCATTTTCTATTGGCTGTGGTGACTTTTGATTAAAGGTCACCTATTATGTCCCTTTTTACAAGACGTAATATAATTCTCAGGTGTCCCCAGAATGTGTTGGTGAAGTTTCAGCTCAAAATACCCCACAGATCATTTACTCCATTTTGAAAAAGCCTGTTGTGAGTGGAAACGGACACACAATGTTTTTGTGCATGTTTCTTTAAATGCAAATGAGCTGTTGCTCCCCGCCCCCTTTTCCAAAATAGGTCTGTGCCTTTACAGCTCGGACCTCAGATTCTCTGATAAAACCATCTGTTTGGTTTTGATTATCATGTGTATTGCACTGAAACCATGCACTTCAAACCGTATTCGTTTAAACTTCTGATATACGGTTTTCTGAGCACACACATCTGAAACACTCACACAGAAAGCGGCTGTCACATGGCATGTGAGTACTAAAGAAAGTTATTTTTATTTCTTATTGCGCCTTACAAAGTTACAAAAACACAGCCGGTTATGTCTGCAGGTAAACAGCTGGGAAAGAAGATCTGTGTATTACAGAAAATCACTCACTGTTCTGGACTTAATAATTTCTATTCTTACTTGAATTATGCTTTTAAATGCTCTAGCGTGAAGGTAAACATGGCAGATTGTGTGCAGCTCTCTCAGGGTTATGTCTTGGCTAATACGGAAGTGTACGTCAACAGTTGTGGGCTGGGCCTGTAAAATGTGATGTCACATTTTACGGATTCTGTGAACGGCTTGTTCTGAGACACTGCTTATAATTTATGGGGATTAAAAAAAGGAGTGGGTGGATTTTGGTTGTGTACACACACTGCCAGCACACATTTAACAACATGTAAAAGTGGATTTTGCATAATAGGTGCCCTTTAAAGGTGCTGTATGCAATTTTTTGACTGTACTAAACCATAATAATACCGTAATAGGTTTGCAGATATTTATGAAACATGTTAAGTTCACAAATTTGTTTCTCTGAAAAACAATGATACAGCCAGTTATTGTACTTTGAAGTGTGCATTCCGTGTCGGAATGTCTGTTTTTGTTTTGGTTTGTGTGATTCCGTCCATTCAAAGTCCCTTTAAGGCAAGTCATTTCATCTTTGAAATGCCTCTTGGGCTTGCAAGTGCAGCTCCTATCTCTTTGAATCAGGGTTGCCGCGGGTCCTTAAAAAGTCTTAAAAAGTCTTAAATTTAGTTTGTCAAATTTAAGGCCATAAAAAGTCTTAAATTGTACAAGAAAGTCT
>JAHKKF010490158.1:0-31749 GCA_019740295.1 Labeo calbasu | reverse complement strand
ATGTTCGGCATTATTTATTGCTATTTTTCTTTAACGTACAGTACGGGTTAGTTTGAACCTCAATGCCTTCGTTGTCATCGTCTGTCGGTAGGTGAAGATAACTTGTATTTCATCAAGATAAAGGTTCACTCTTTGAAATCGGTAAAGCATTTGCCTATGTATAAGTGTGTTTATACGCACACACAATTCCAGTAAACATACATCTGAATGCTCTCGTGCATTTACACGACCGCATAAACCACAAAAACCCGGTGGTTTTGTGAAACAGCATTCTCGTAATCTTTGAAACTGCCATTCGCATGAATCGCATTCAGCAAGTGCTGCTGCCTGCAAAAGCCCAGGACAAGCCGTTTTCATGAGGACATGTAAGCGTGGCGATTATTAAAGTACATGTTCTGTGTTGATTGTCTTCTTGTTGATGTGTTTGTGTTGGTGCTTTCACAGCTGTTCACTGTGGACTATTCCCAAAAGAAGAGCTGGCAGGGCGCTAGAGAAGACTGTCTCGCTCGCGGCGCCGATCTGGTCAGCATCCATAATCCCGAGGAGGAAATCTTCCTGTCTGGCTATTCGAAGGGAAAGACCAAGTGGATCGGACTGAGCGTCAGCCCGATGGAGGGAGGTTCGTTTGCTCACTGGTGTTTCACTTAAGAGATTCCTTTGTAGCCGAACTGTTCCCAACCTCTCTTCTCCAAGGTTACCACTGGAGCGACGGGACGCCTGTCAGTCACACAAACTGGGGCAACGGTGAACCGAATAATCACAATGGCCGAGAAAACTGTGTGGAGATGGTGACCACTGAAAGCGGGACATCCTGGTGGAATGACCTGAATTGTGACGCCCACCAGGACTGGATTTGCATGATTGCTAAAGGAAAGAAACCAATTATACCGCCAGAGCCTCCGTCCCCTGTACCAGGTACCGTTGGAATCTGTTATGACCGGTGAAATTTTTCATGCCCTGTTTCTGAGTTTATGTTTGGAAAATGCTGAGACATGTAGGAAATTTAACGCTATTGCTTTTCAAAATCTGGAGCAAACTGCAAAAACAATTTGTGTATGAGGGGTCAGAATTAGTTTATGGAGTGGAGGTCTTTGTTTATTAACGATTTTTTTCTTCAGCCCCTGAGTGCGGCTCGAACCCTGGCTGGAGGAAGAACAATGGCATCTGTTATTACTATAACGACACAGATATCGTGGACTTTCACACGGCCCTCGTGCGGTGTTATGAAGAGAAAGCTATGTTGGTGTCTATCGCTGATGAAGCCGAGCAGTCTTTCGTGGTCAGCCTGGTACGAAAGCTCTGTGTGTCTGTTTTTGTTGAATGTTTGACCGGTGATTTTTTTTATTTTTTAGCAGTGGCTTGAATTCTTCACAAATGATATGGATCCTCGCAATACAGTGCAAGATGAATGAAATTCTGATTTCAGGTGGGCACCGGTCAGGTGGCTGCGGCCTGGATCGGAATGAGAATGTTTGGTGTAGCGGGAGGAGAGTATATGTAAGCCTTCAGACATCTGAATATTAGTAGTGTTTGTTTCCACATGTATGTCTGTACCGTTTTCTTCTGCATGACAGTCCGTTCTATATAGAGGTGTTTCTCTGTTCAGGTGGGTCGATCTGTCTCCAGTCACGTATGTGCACTGGGGTCCCGGAGAACCCAATGATGCAAACGGAGAAGAACAGTGTGTCCAGATGAACAGACATCCAGGTGCGTCCATATTATTTTACACTAGATCCGGACTGTCATATAATGTACATTTTATTGTACTTCATATGAACATACCTAATGAATGCTGAACTTACTAAATGTTCAAATTAATTTCTTTTTAGGGTTTTTTTAATTGCCGTGCTTTTGAAAATCCTAACAATACACTATCATCTCCATCATATAGTAACACTGCCATTCAGTGTGTTTCTTTCAACGGATGCTTGTCAGAGCATTACAATATATCAAAATATAACATAATAAATAAGAATTATTAACTCATTTATGAACCAGTACAACAAAAAGTGACCAAGGAAAAAACTTCACAATCCAAATGCAGTGTATCAGTCAACGCTTAACTAAAAAAGTCAGATAGACAGTCCATTTAATGTGCCGAACAGACTTGGCATTGTGTCGTTTGTACGTTCATCAAGTGTAGCCGTATGTATTTATTGTACACTAACATGTGATGTTTTTACGATTCAGAGATCGAAGTGGTCTAAATTTGAATGTTTTATTTTTCGGCAGGTTCGTGGAACGATATGAACTGTGGACGTGCCAGCGCTGGTTACGTGTGTAAAAAATATCCAGGAAATGACCACACGCCGCCGCCCCCGACGGCATCGTGGGAGGGAAACTGCCCCGAAGGTACGGCTGACATAAATCGAGACATGAAGCGATGTGCATGATGAATCAAGGACAGGCATTCAGTCAGCGATTGGTCAGGCTAATCTAGCAAAGGTTCAGGGATTTTATTTTTCCCTGTGATTTTGATTTTTTTTGTTGTTCCAGGATGGATGAAATTCCGCAACAAATGCTACATATTCAAAGGAAACCACAATCATCAGTCCGAGATCAAGGCGAACTGGTCATACGCACGGGATTGGTGCAGACAGCAGAAAGGAGATCTCGCCGTCATCGATGATCAGAATGAAAACGGTACTTCATAAGATCTTATAAGAGCAGTCTTCTCCTTTGCTCATAGAGGGTCAATAGAGTTGTTCATCGACTTTAAGTGCAGTGTTCGTAAGGTGAGCCCAAAAGTTCTGATTCCTGTTTTTATTGTGGCGGCTTGATGAACATATGGTTGTTATATCTTGTCTTAACGAACTTTTCTTTTCTTTTTTGGAACTCCATTCAAACGTTGTTTTGTGAGATCGCTTCATTTTTTAGCACCTTGAAAATGATGTGTCCTTCAGGAAGTATCAAATCATATTGTCCTAGTGTGTGAAATGTTGACCCTCTCTCCAGATTTTGTGGCTAGTTATCTCAGGGATCTGGTTTTACCCGTTTGGATCGGTTTGTCTGATACGCTGCATGAAGGGAAGTTTGCGTGGAGCGATGGAGTCAGTCCTGTCTTGTACACGAACTGGGGTGAAAAAGAGCCAAACAACGTTGATGGCCAGGTCAGAAATTACTGTTGTTGTGTTGTACAGTATTTTTTTAAAGCCAGCTAGCTGATGGCACCTGCAGAGGAGCTGATGTTGATCTCTGATGTCTTCCTCTCAGGAACACTGTACTTCAATCTCCCATAATCACCTGGTCACGGGCCGCTGGAATGACGAGAAATGTAACCAAGAGCGAGGATGGGTGTGCTCTATGAAGAAATGTACTTACATCTCGTGTCTTCGCTTTAAATCTAGTTATATGCCTCTAGAAATGGCAAAGAGTCGCATGATAAGAGTTTATGTGACAAATTCTCAGTCTGCATTGTTTGACCCTGAACCCTAACTCTAACCCTTGACGATTCTCCGGGCGTTTTCCGCAGCGAGCAGCATTCCCGTCCCGCCGCCCACCAGCACCCCGTGTCCGTCCGGATACATCACCTGGTACAGCAACTGCTACAAGCTGGTTTCAGAGCCCAAGACCTGGGAAGAAGCTCAGCAGGCCTGTGTGAATGAGGGAGGAAACTTGGCCAGTGTGGACATGAGCTACGACCAGGCCTTCATATCTGGAGCCGTGCAGCAGGGCAAGACGGACGCCTGGATCGGACTCCGCCGAATGGTACTTCATTACCGCCGCCGAGTTTAACGAGCATGACAAACGTTGAACGGAATTCAAGCCGTTGCTCTTCTTCTGCAGCCTGGCAGCGATTCGTACAAATGGTCTGACGGTTGGCCGGTCTTCTTCACGTACTGGGGCCCGGGGGAACCGACCAATCACGAGGGAGAAGGGTGCGTCAGCATGCACGCGCCCTCGTTCTTCATTCAAGGCACCTGGAACGACACGGCCTGCGACGTCGCCAAGCCCTACATCTGCAAAATCACTAAAGGTAAAGCGGTCAAAAGCCAGCGGACGAGCGTCAAACGTTTCATGTCAGTTACCAATGTCTGTCTTCAATCTCTCCACAGAAAAGCCTCCGTCCACGCCGGCTCCCGGAGACGGGAAGTGTTTGCCGAAGTTTTGGCCGTACGGACGTTACTGCTACTTCGTGTATAATGGAAAACAGGGTTTCTCCTGGCCAGAGGCGAGACACTTCTGCCAACAGGTGAACGGAGGAGAATTAGCCTCGATTCACAGTCGAGCCCAGGTGGAGTTCATCAGAAACATCAATTACACCAAGTACCACAACGTCTGGATCGGCCTTACCAGAGACCGCACATGTACGCAGTTGATCTGTCTGTTCGTCATCCGTCGCCTGCAGGGCTTTCACGTGAGTTTAGATCAGATACGCTGACCGTGTGCCGATTGTGATTCTAGATGGATGGGGCTGGACGGATATGACAGCTCTGGGCTTCACGAACTGGGCTCCCGGAGAACCCAACGAAGCCGTTCACGATGGCGAAAGGTTGAAAGAAGACTGCGTCGAGATGTATCACGACGGCAAGTGGAACGACAACCTCTGTGTGCAGAAGAGAGGCTTCGTGTGTCAACACCGGCAGTGTACGTTCACCTCATTCACGCCCCCGTTCATTTTGTCGCGCTTCATAAACGTCTTTGACTCTTGAACGGTGTTCAAGCCGACACGAGTTCATTAGTTACGTTGTAGGTTCAGTGAGTGATCAGCAGAGACGGCTCTGGATCTAAAACCTTATAAAAAAAACTAAAAACGCATCCAGTCCTAAGCCGGACTGAGAGCCCGTTCCGTGTCGCCTGAACCTGCTTCTAATGGCATGTTTTCTTGTCTTCAGATTACGTGACCGATGACAATGGGATCGTCATCCCGACCGACTCGGCACCAGGCGAGTTTATAAATTGAATTGTTTTAATGACACGTGTGTGTTCATGTGTTGTTGTAACTCAAGCTGTTGTTTGTGACGTAGCGAACGACGGTCTGATCGTCGGGGCCGTTATTGGTGCGATCGTGTGCGCGGCGCTGATCCTGGCCGCGATGTACTACGTCTTTAGCGTGAAGGGCGTAAAGCCAGGAGATATCAGCTTCTTCAAACACGAAACCAGGAAAGTTGATTTGGTAAGTTTTGCGATCGATGACTTTGCCGTCTCATTTTAGCAGACTTTAACCTGAATAAGAGAAAGTTGCTTAATGTGTGTTCAACGTGTTTTATGCCAGTTGCAACATTTTTCTGCATTTAATCTTTTTTCTACAATCTGTTAACAGCCTACATTCTCCAACCCGAACTTCGGAGAATCTGACACATGAACCGTGTGACGTTCATCTGTTTCTGTACAGGAACTAAAGCACTGAAATATGTACAATCAGCACTGAAACTGAATCACACAAGCATTGTCCAACTGATTTTTATTTTTTACTTTTTTGTATGCGTTTGTATTCTTGTTCACATTTTGTAAGTTGTTTTTAAGAATGCACAAATGCATTCAAATGCATGTTTATTGTCTGTACAGTTGTTTCTTGAAATGAATTTGAAATAAATTTATATACTCAACAGCATTAGAAATATATTTTGAATGTGTTAAAGCATATCAAATCATATTTTGATTAGCAGCTGGTGAAGGCGGGACTAAAACACTCAAACCACAGCATGTTTATAAGATTTCAGAAAACGCAGACGCAATTCAGCTTAATCTTAAGACTCTAAACCCACGTGACCAGAACATGGCCAGAACACAAAGGAGATTTGAGGATGAAACATCTCCAACTACCCAATATCTATGCTAGAGTTTAATTATTTGAATTCAGATTTTACCATTATTTTTATTTTTTTCTGTAATAACGTCTTGTAAACTAGCCATTAATGGAAAACTTTTTTCTGGTTTAGAGATTTTGGTCAGATCTGTCCTGGGAAATGAGCTAATCTGCGGTTTTATTCTCTGAATAAATGAAATTCATGACAACTTCTGTTTGAATATGCTGCTGATCTGGCATTGGTTGGGTTTATGCCGAACGATGGTGATGATGAAGAGCTCCGCTATGAATCTAATCAAACCACAATAAAGTAAAACCGGCCTGTCCTTTTCTAATCAATCAGTAAGTTAAAAAACTTTAAAAATGATCATTTTGATCTGGTATAGAAATGTAGGACACACATCTCATCATAATTAATGATCTCTCACAATGATCTTGTTTAATGAATTAGAAAAACAGCCATCAGGAAGCAATTTTTATTTATTTTATTTTTTTATAATTGTTGACTGCTTTATTGTTCCGTTTGTATTTTCCTGGGTTTAAAGTAAGCTGCATGTGCGTTATATCGTCTGCGAGGTGCCAAAAACAAATGAGAACAAACAACAAAGGATAATAAAGATTTAATTCAATTCATATTCGAATGGATCCTGAGAAAACAGACCTTCAGTTCTCAGTAATAATGTCTCCCAAAAAAAGGAACAAGGCACGAAAATTACACGCTCGCCTTTTTTTCTTTTAAACGATGTGACACAATAAGGATTTGGCAATCAACAATCATCAAATCATACTGTTGCCCTTTATCAGTTTGGTAACGTTGTAGAAAACCAACCCAAACTCCCACATCACGGGATATAAAATAAATACAAATAGTTTCATATTGATATTCCTTTTCGAAAGAGTATTTTAATCTTCCAAAGTTCGCAGAAAGTAAAACAAATCATCATTTGACTGTCAATCAACATCTGCTGCTCTGGACCCAAGATTCAGAAAGAAAGGAAATACTGATAGACAGGAAATACTTAGTGCTCTATTTAAAAAGTGCCAAAGGATTTGAAAAATGAGGCATCACAATCTAGAAGAACAAGCCGCCTCACCAATCGACAGGCTCAATGCTGTTCTGAAAATCAATTCTGCACTTGGTCATAAATTATATAATAAATACCTGCTAATGCAAATAGATACAATAATGCTTCCCCACTCCAACAAAAAAAAAAAGAGCAAAAAAGAAATTTAACCAATAATATTCCCATAAAACCTGCATCAGGACTAAAGATCGTGAGGAAAAACTCCAGAGGTCAGAGGTCAGGCTGTACATGCAAACAACTGCAGCGTCAGTTTCTGTGACAGTCACTGTTTCTCCAATGGGTCAAAGGTCATATGGCCCTATAAAAGCTAGAAATGAAAAAGATTAGCATTGCAATCACACACACTCTATTTAGTATTTGCTTGAATTGATCAGATCTAAAGGCACTTGCAGTGCTGTGTGTGTGTGTGTGAATACACAACCACACACACACACACAGTCATGAATGAGCTCATGAGATGCTGCTGGGCTTTGACTTCATCATGGACTCTGTTATGCTGTGTTGGAAATGAGCAGGAAGTTCAGCGGCAGAACGACAGCGTCACATGCGCAGAACGTCACGCGGGTTCGTTCAGTGCAGAGGGAAGAACATCATCACGTTTGAGTGTCAGAATGACACGCGGCTGAAGCGCTTCATTAGCCGTTAGTAGAAGAGAGCTCGATCGTTTTATTTGATCATTGTGCAAATAAACAAAAGCTGCCACATCCTCACGTCCTCAGGCGTGTACGTGAATCACAGATCTCGTGACGCTCAGCGCGGGTTCAGCGTGTCGAGTCTGATCCAGTGGAGGCCATGACGGGCGTATCGCACTAACGCGCTCATGGAGGACGTCAGACTCAGAGGACCAACAGCTAAATCCAACTCTTGCAGCAAACCTGCAAAAACCACAACAAAACCACTGCGTTCAGCAAACAGCAAAAAGTTGAAAACAATGCCCTCATTTACTTTTAAATGAATATACAGGATCAACATGGGCTGGGAAAAACAACATCTTAAATCTCTGCGATTAATATTTGTCATTTAACCCGTAAAAAAAAAATAAAACACTTAGCGCAGCAGCCGAATCCTAATGTAGCTCTGCTGAAGCCAAGAAGTTCCATCGTTTTATATAAAAGGAATTATTTTAATACTTATTTGTCATGAAAATGAAAATCAACTTCAACAGAACTGACAGCTCAGACATTAAACACTTAAAAATCATACTTAGCAAATCTCATCTGGTTGATGGGTTATATGTGACCAGAGGACATTTAGAAATCACAAATATCAACATCTTGATTTTCTGTACAGCTGCTTTGAAACAACGTATTAAGAAAATGACTACGCAAACAAAACTGATTTACCTTGACATGAAGTGAGCGAGTACGAAACAATGAGTTTAATAACGCTCTTATAATGACATCTTTTAATCAACTGATGGCACTACTAACCCTGAACCTACTAGGAAATCAGTTTGTGACAGAAGCTTCTTTTTTACAAGCACAGTCCTAAAGACAAACGTGGCTCAGCTTCCTGTGACCTCTGACCCCGTCTTACCGCTGCCTCTGAGAGCGATCTCGTCCGCCTGCTCCCACGTCTCGTGAGCGCTCAGAAAGAGCGCCGTGATGCTGACGTACGATGCCGCCACCTGCTGGATGGGCTGAGGAATGACCAGCGTGCTGCCGGAGGGAGACGGGACGGCACTCCTGCGGGAACAAACGCAGACAGTGAAGAGCACGAAAGCGCATCTTTCTGAATCAATGAGGTGCGAAGGGGACGCTCACTTGGACACGGAGGGAGACGCGGACCACGACGAGCTCTGAAAACAAACACAAAGATCGTGAGGCTGACGTCAAAGCATCTGAAACCGCAGAACACACTGACGATCACACACTTTGAAATGATCCGTGAGCGTCCGCGAGTATTTGAGCGCCGAATCTCTTCTGTAGCGGAACAGGGCCATCTGCAGCAGAGACTGGCATCGCATGCTGTGGGACGGACACACAAACACACGTCACACGCGTACGGGTGCACGCTCTCAATCTCTGGCGTGTCGGTTCTCACCACAGCACGCAGAAATCTCTCTCGTGGGCGGCGGCCGACGGATCCGTGTAGCTCTTCAGTTTGAGAATAAACCTGAACAGACATCGCATAAGTCAATCACAAGCATCATCACTACGGTCACACTGAACAGCAGGAGCGATTTCACACCTGATCAGGTCCACCGTCTCGGAGAACATGGTGTACGCAGATTTGGGCGTCTGCGGCTCCGTCTCCATGGCGACGGCGCTCTCCACGAACGACAGCGCAGCCTCCAGGTAGCTGAGCGCTTTAGCCATCTTATCCGGCTGAAGAACAGAGAATCGTCGTCAGATCGAGCGCGGAGCTCACCTTACAGCGCTGCGTCACAGTCAACGCAAGACTTGTTACGCACCGTAGCATCTGCTTTGTGCTTCAGTTTTTTGGCTTCCTTCAGATGATCTTCCACAGAGAGTTTCCTGGGAATCAGAGGTCAATCACAGAAATGGTGAGTGACGAGGCCTAACAGACACTTGTTATTTACGTTTAAGTTGACATTCATCACTCTTTTATCACATCACAGAGGCATTACAGATGTAACAGTGTGATTTTGTGTAAAGCTGCTGTGAAACACGAAGTGAACTGCGAAAAGCGAAGTGCAAATAAACCTGCCGTGAGCGGCGCGCACCTGCGATCGGGCGGCAGCAGCGCTCGTGGTTTGGCCGCAGGCGGACGCGGTTTCTCCGGGAGCTCCCCGTGGCTCTTGCAGGTTTTCTGTGCAATAAAAACGGTTCATTACATCGGAGCAGTAATCCAACAAGGACTGAGAAATGAGGACGGTCTGCAGTACCTTCCCGTGAGTCTCCGCTTTCTTCTGCTGGCCGTCAGGTGCCGCGGCCGAGCGACGCTTGCGTCCCGAGTCTCTGTGCGGCTCCCGAGGAAGACTTGACCCGTGTTTCGTACTCTTCTTCTTCATCGTCGTGTCGTCGTTCCAGTCGGCTCTGATGGAAACATGTGAAGAGCGTTCTGAGCGAGTGATCAGACAGAGACTCTCACGTACTTTCCATTCAGCGTCAGAAAAAAAACTGGACGCTCACGTCACATTTATGTCTATCTGAAAGCCACTACATTAGGTCGCAATAAACGACACTGGACATTTTGTAAAGAAAGATGCACAAACACATTTTACATACCATACATTTATGCAGTTTGAAAAACACTCAAACAGTCTATCAATAAACAATGAAGACTGTCAGGACTGTTGATACACCTGTAGTTTCAAAATAATCATCCAGGACATGCTATCATCATCATCATCATCATCATCATCATTATAACATTTATATTGTAATACTTTCTATTCATATGGAAAAAATCCTGAGGGATCTTGTGTTAAATTCATTTTGTAGACGTGGAGAGTCAGTAACATGTCAGGCTCTGATAGGCTGTGTGTTTCTGTGACTCACTCTGATTGGTGAAGGCTCTTCTGGGAGGAGGAAGACTGTTTTCCTTCTTTGTCCAGTTTCTGTTTCTTCCTTGAAGACTTCTCATCCCTCTCCACCTGCAAAAACACACAACCCCATGTATGTCACAAACAAAAAAAAAAATAAAAAACCAAGACATCATGTGAACATCAGGGCCCGTATTCACAAAACATCTTAAAGCTAAAAGTAACTCATAACTTGCAGATTTAGGAGAAAATCTTAATAATAATGGGCGTGTCAGTCCTAAATTTAGGATTCCCAAGAGTATTTCACAAAGCGTTTTAGTACCTAAACTAAATCTGTCAAACATTAGGAGCAGTGAAGAGGACTCCTAAATCACGAAGACCAAGCCACAATCCTAAAACAGCTGTTGCTGGCAACCTGCCTCGGAACGTAAACATTTTAGAAACATTTCACAATAGTGAGCTTTTAAAAAAGGTTATTATCCCAAGATTACCCCAACTCCAAATTTTTCTTTGAATATATCCTTGCTTTTATTAACCATTTGGACAAGAAGTAACAGCTGTTCTTGCGTTCAGTTTGGTTTTCTTTTACGCTGACGTGTCTTACTATCAGTAATTCTACTCTGTTAATTAAAAGGCTGTTTCTACGCTTGCATATTCACATATAACTGTTTACAAGCAGCACACATGTAAGAGGCTGACAATTAGCTGAACATATACTTGTTTAATTAGTGACACTTAGCCTGCATTTTAAAATCTTTATTTGAATATGGCAACATCATATCACACTCTACAATATTTCTATGATTAAATCTGACAGAGACCCCTCCCCTATCAGCCAATCACAGCGTGCATAGTTAAGTATGCTGACATCATCCATAGAAACAAGGTCAACCCCACCCTTACTCTTAGCTTAAGACTTCTCTCTATTCCTTAGGAAGAGTTTGTCTCAGCAGCTTTGTGAATAGGTTTTAAGAGAAAACTCTTAGCGAAAATGTTTCATGAATACGGACCCTGATTCTGAAAGAAGTTCAAGATATTCTGAAATGGCTGATGCAAGCTCATAGCTATTGCTCTGTAACAGTTAGGAATCCGTATGTTAGCGCAGGTCGGTTTATCTGTGCTCACCGGTCTCTTGAGTCCCGACGTGCTGCTGTTCCCTGCGTGAGACGGAGCTGATTTGGGCTTCCGCGGGATTCTGGAGAGCAGGTTCAGCTCTATTTTCACCAGCAGCGGCTGATGCGTTTCTTTCCTGTCTGTTTGTTTCTTGACGTTGTTGTCTGTTGTCGTCCTCTTCTGCCGTGTATGATGTACTGCTTTCTTTCTCTTGTGCTTCGGTCTGTGTGTGGACACTTTTTCAGCATGCTGGGAAATCTCCACGCCTGTGCCTTCTAACAGCGGATTCTCACACGTGTTTGTGCTCCTGTGATCGGACGCTTTGCCACCATCAGTTGGGATACTATAGTAACTTTGTGTACCTGCAGCCTCTGTCCTTTCAGAGGAATCGTGGGAGATGGGCCTGATGACATCACATGGGCTCCCAGGGTTCTGCTGGTGCTGGTTCCCCCTCCTTTCTAACCATCTTCCCAACTGCCAGTCACTCTCTTTCTGTGGCTAAACACACACAAACACACATTAGAATGGCAAGAAAGTAAGGGTGAGGATGTTGTCTTCTTGTCATGACAATACAGTGTAACACTCTGGAATGCATTTTACGCAAGACACTCCCGCTTCTCGTTTACATTCACAAAAATGTGTGTGTACCTGCATGTGCAATGTCTCAGGAGCTGCTGATTCATCTGGGCTGCTGCTCTTTCCACTGTCAGTGTCTGAACTGCTGTCAGAGTCACTGGAGCTGCAGGATCCTCCTCTACACACACACACACACACACACACACAACGAGTAGAGTTAAAACAGCAGTGGGAGAGAAAGGGGAGAAATCTTCATATTCACATTTTTTGTAGCACCTTCATGTGAACTAGAGACAAAGATCTGTTCTGATACTCACTGAGATTTCAGCTGAACTTTGTCTGATGATTCATGAGCTTCTAGTGAAGAACATCACAAGTTAAAGGCACATAAACAGACTTCCACAATACATACACGCACACACACACACTTACTGAGAGTCGGGAATCCATGTGTCCCCTGTCAAAGCAATTACAAGAACGAATGTTCACAAAAGAATGAGCTCAAGAATGAGTTCAAATGCTAGTGTTTCAGTGAGAAAAAAAACGAAATCATTTATTCCGATCTAACCTCGTTAGTGGAGAGGAACTTAGGTGGCTCGGTTGTGGTTGGCGTACAAATGGTCGTCAGCAGTGGAGGCCATGAGGTCATTTCCTGTGTGTGAGAGAGACACTGAAGTCCTGCAGCTTTCTTATCAAACGAGACTGTCCCAAATTCAACTGACCTGCAGAATGTCCTCCACACGCTCACCAGACACAATCTGCAGATGGACAGAGAGAAAGAGAGAGATGTGGCCCTGTTTAACATTTGGACGACAAACACTCGGAAACACACGCAGGCTTAGTTTCGCTCTCGCTGTAATAATGTTTGCAGGTACACACTCACATCAGCAGCCTGCAGAGGGGCAAGGTTTGGTTTTCCGCTATCCTTCAGGTCCTGTAAGTGCTCGTAAGACTCCGGTGAGGCCTTCAGTTCAGGAGAATCGCTGGCCACCGGACCGTCCATCGGCCTGACGTACGCTGTGGGTTTCTTGGCATTGGCCAGTTTACCGTGCAAATTCAGCGGGAGCGCGAGAGTCAGCGGAGGCACGTCCGGCCTGCGGCTCGAGCTGCTGCGCTCTGGAGACGGGCCGCCGTCCGAGTCACTGGACTTTAGAGGAGACAGCGGCTCCACCGGAGGAGACAGGGCCGGTAAACTGTCCCAGCTCTCACCCGAAGGAGGGCCGGTTACGGACACGGGGTCCGGAGCGGGTTTGGAGCGATCCGTGTGTCCCGACTGCTCACGGAGAGACGCCTTCGATCCGTCCACGTGAGGGAATTGCGAGGAACGGTCGTGAGGGAGCGCGGGGCAAACTTCCTCGGGTCCCTCATATCCATCCTCATAATTACCCAGCATCCTCTGAATGCGACTCGACAGCTCATCGTCTTTGAATCTCTGCAAAGTAAATCAGACAAAGGAATTAGCGGCTTTAAGCTCTGTTATACAGCAGCACTCACATCGAGGGTTAGCGGCTCAGCCGGAGCCTCCGTGAGCACGACAGACGCCGTCACGCTGGACGTGTTCAGAGTAGAAGAGATCACAAATAAAGAAGTGCTCATCATACTGAATCAAACCTAGCTTGTATACTGATCTAGTTTATGTGAGAGTTTGAGCTCACACAGAGACTGTCAAACACGCACGCATCTAAACATTCACAACAAGCGCACGCACGCAAACAAACACAAACACACTCTGAGTTTCACATCTTCACATGATGATCAGCAGGATTTCAGGTCAGAAACTGAGAAATGAATCAAGTATTAAAACTCTCCAGTTGTTTCCACATGAAGAGACACAAACACACAACAGCGTCTGTGAACACACTCCAGAAACACATTTCTCTCACACACACGTCATTAGAAGCATCACCTTATACGGCTTGTTGAAGAGAGGAGCAATTCTGTCATACTGCGTCTCCTCCTGCTGCACCTCCTGACTCCTTCTCTCCTTCTCCATCCGCCGCAACACGTTGCGATCCTCCATCTGCACACTGCATGAAAACACACACACTGATGTTAGTCAGGGTACGAACATAAATACAAACCTAATATCAACTTGTTCCTATTAAAACTCAACATTTACACACGCATGCCACATCTGATCTGTGTGTGTGTTCATGATGAGGAGAAATAAAAGCACAAAGAGGCATGTATGTTCTGAAGGGTGTGTTCTGCGTGTGTCTCAGGTGTGTGTCCTGAGGGAAAAGTGTGTAAGGAACATCTGCTCTTCATTAAGTCTCTCTCTCACACACACTTATGCAGATCGGAGACCTGCTCATCACATCCGACATATAACAGTACAATTAGCAGCGGCCATTCATGCTGAAAATCGGAAGAAAAAAATGGTTTTCAGAACCAGAAGAAATGTACATACAAAAATAAATATTTCAAATTCTGAATTCTGATTAGAGGAGTCACACATGCAGCTTTGCATAAACAACCATATTCCACCTAACCTTCCAGCCCATAATGACACGTTCTTGCTCATCTTGACTTCCTGGCTCTCACACAATAACATAAAGCAGAGAAACCCACTGATACAGAATCGTGCAGTGTAAACAGACACACGTGTGTTCGTGTTGATGTGTGACCACAGCACTCTTAATGTGATTATCGGCTCACTGAAGGTCATCACAGCAATGACCATCACACACACTCACTCACACACACACACACACACACACACACACACACACACACACACACACACCTGCAGTATCTGGACGCATGATAGGCGTGTGTTTTCTGTTTTCTGTTGATTCAGATGAATGAATGTGTTTTTGTTCCGGCCTAAAAGTAACTGAAACACTCACGCTCACATTGATCTTACAACACACTCATTACACAACAGACACAAAAGAACATGCACACACAAATCAACAACTCACGGAAAATGAATTCGACAGCAATCATTCATTCTTTTGAAGAGATTAAGTCGATCAGTAGGTGATTCGAGCGTTTATGCGTCATATTTACACGTGATGTCACTTCATATTTATTTAGTTTGTGTTCATTCATGTATTCAGAAGTCATTTATTCCTTATGCAGTTCGTGTCTAACCCTTTCAGCTCGTTTTTAAGTTCACATTTGTCAGTTTCTCGTGTGTCGGTGTGGATTTTTGTGTGTTTGTAGACTTTGTGGAAAGGCAAGTGTTTACTTGTGTTTTATTTCCTCGTTCGTTTTTCCAGAGTTTTCTCACCTGCTCCCCCCGCTCATTCTCGGTTTGTACTGTCCGCTGTGAGGTGTCGTTTTTCGGTCGCTCATGACGACGCGATCTGCCGATTTATCCCATTTCATCAAGTCTAGAAATCAATGCTGATTTTCTAAAAATCGCAGTTTGACTGAAGTGAACTCTCCAGCAGAATGGAGCTCCGCGGACGCGTCCACTCACGGGGGCGGATCAGCTGATTCAAGATGCTTCAGATTAGTGTGTCAAACAGACACGATTGAACTATATGTTAAACAGTAGACTTGCTGTGTTCACATTTTAATAATTAAACGTGAATTCGTATCATTATTCGCCCGCATATCATGAAGTGCAGTGCACACCCCCGTGCAGTATTAAATGGTTCCGGCTTACCGCTCCTTTTATGGGCATGTTATTGCACGAGCGCGCACGCCAACAGTCACAACACGATGGAAGCGCAGTGATACTGATTTTCAGTACATAGTGGTACTGACTTATGTATGTAAAAATACAGACACTGACAGTAATCGCTTTCAGATGCACGCTTAAATAAAATAAATAAAGGTCCAATATAACATAAGATGAAGCGATTTCTTAGACTAAATTTGACTGTCTTTTTTAATTGCACTTTTCACTTTTGTAAAATAATTTGTGTTATTAACTGTCATGTAATTCAACTTAAGCAGTACTAGTCTGCGTTGTCTGAACAGTCAAGACTAACTGACCAAGACAATGTAGCTCGGATTACACTGTTAATGAGACTCCGAAAGACCGAGGCTGCATTCGGGGCAGTTTACTACCATACTACCCTTCTGCAAGCACAAGTATGCTATTCCTACTTCCGCCAGAGGGGGCGCGCAACACTAACGGCGTCACACATTCGATTCCATGTTGTGTCCTGTATCAGTGGGCTGAGGCTGACAAAACACGACTGAACTCTACAGCTCAGTTGTAAATGTACAGATAAACTTACGAAATCATTCACTACTGTGTTGCTTACAGTTGTGCCGTTCTCAAGCATAGAACTGACTGAATAAACTTACTGTACTTACTATTTGAGTGATGATGATGATGTGCTCAACTCTGTTTGTACTGTTGGACCAAACAAATGTGATATGTGTGAGTGCGTGAGAGAGAGACATTTTTGTACTCTATAACTGTTGCAATCCCATCACTGACAGATTTAAAACCTACTTCAATGATTTAGATTTAAAATCCAAATATCATATTAATATGAAATCACAGTGGACACAGAGATTAGCTTTCAGAATTTTAGGAACAAAATACACAGGGGAGCGTGGGAACGGCTGCAACACTTTTTGCATTTCGTTTAGTTTCTCAGACTGTTTGTATTAGAAAGACAAAATGTTCGTACAAATGATGATATAAGTACCATTTACACTTGAATAGACAAAGTGAAATGCTGCAACTGACCCCACAACAGAAGACAGTTGCAACATTCATCAAAATGTAATTAAATCATTTTTAAATATCATTTTGCAATTTCTTTGCTTTATTTGTGCATAGACAGTGTCTTCAGTAAGGTAAATTGGCTGTATAAAGTATAAGTAAGTAACAAGTAGATTTTTAACCTATTAAATAAAAAAGAGAGATACCTACCTATTGAAAGGGGTTCTTTATTAATCCATAAAATTACAATCATGTAATGTTACGGCAAGCTTTTAAATCAAGGTTGTGGTAAGGGACAGCATGTTAGCCATGATAAAACTTGATATACTAGCTTGACACGATATCATTGACACACGCTAGCTACGCCTATTAGAAGCTCAGAAAACACTGATTAAAATGTTGCATTTTTACAGTGCGTCACACAAACAACTTAGACACTATGACCAAAAATCTGATCTTTAAAAAAATACTTTTTTTATCATGAAATCCAGGAAGGATGAGGGGCCAACTGAGCACATGCAGTATGAATCTCCTCACTGTAGCTTATTCCTGCTTGAAGAAATAAGCCATGTTGCAACAGCCATTCGCTCTCCCCTATATATATATACATATACATACATATATATATATATTAGAGATGCGCGGATGAGCTCAAACGTCACCCGAATCCGTAGCTTCAAATAAATTATCCACCCGCCCCTGTCTTTTTCTCTGATTTAGTGAACCGCACCCGATCGTCATTTACAATTATTCTTAATTTTGCATGATAATATGATGAAAGGATGGTTCATTTTTAAAAGCAGATTCAGCTGATCTGCACATCCCTGCACACTTATATAAGTTTAATCACTCGTGCTTTTAAGCCAAAGCCACGCCAAAAAGAATAACGTTAACTGACATCTGGACGTGACTCTCCGCAATCTCTGATGAAATCGGTTGGGTGTTTGAACGCCTACTGGATCCTTGGACAAAAGTTTACAGGGGTTCACCCAGTTTAAGAAATTTCTGATCGTAAAAATCTAATTCTTTAGATTTTAATGTATTGTTTTCGTTATCATGTACTGATTCAAACTAGTAATCAATAATATTTTTTATTCTAATGCTGGGCGTGCCTCTCTTGACACGCTCTCGCGTATGAACAGGCAGCAAATCTGGTGTTGGCGCGGGCGCATCAGGCGCAATCATCAAACATATTTCAAAGGAAGCCGGCGCCAGGATACTCACCGTCTTTACTGGGTGTTTTGAGCGAATAGTTGCATTTATTCACATACGATTTAGTTAGAAATGGTGGCCTGTCAAGATTTTGGCTAACGCAGGACACTACTGAATGATGAGCATCAGAGGGGATTTTTAGAAGTGGGCATACGCAAAGCCGACTGATAAAGAAATGGGTATAGGCAGGTTCTGCGCTACACCACTGCATATTACCCTACTCAAGTACTTAAAACAGGTTCATATGTTAGAAAATATAGTTAATATTTGCGTCATTATTGATTTATCTCATCCACCCGCAAATAATCAGAATGCAATTTTTTATTACCCGACCCACCCGACCCGCGGATATAACCGCCATCCGCGCATCACTAATATATATGTATATATGTATATGCTGGTAAATAGACGTGGTTGTGAAGTACATTCTAGTGCTTTTATCAATTTACTAAATATAAAACGCTTAACAAACAGAACAGCTATAAAAGCAAATAAAATGTGTATTTCAAGTTTAAAGCTGGAAATTTAGTTTATCTGAAAACACAGACCAGTCACATATTGCTGAAACATTCATTCATTCATTCATTCAGTTCAGTCCAAATGAATTACAATGGAAATGCAACATCCTAAACGCCTCTAACAGTCTACGTCCTTGCCACTGCGTCTCCTAATGTTTATAGATTCATCCAGGAATCAGTCAAACTCTCACTGGTTTTTCCTTATGATGACTAGAAACGGTGGACACTCTAAGTGGTTTCCCATGATGCCTTTCAGTCTGACGCAGAGAGCGTGTTGCGGCAGGTGTCTCAGGTGTGGCGTGACGTCGAAGCGAAGGCCGCAGGCGTCGGGGATGACGGACGGCGAGTCGTGGGCCTGAACGGGGTTCAGGTGGGTCGGGGAGTTGGTTTGAAGTCGAATCGATTCTCCGTTCGGAACGGATTCGTTGACTGACAGTAAAACAAAAACGTCATCCCATGTGCTGCACCTCCTGTGAATAAACCAGCAGAAGTCGCCCGACTCGCCTGTGGAGAGTCAACAGAGAAATGAGCGTAAATAAATGAACGTGGCTCGTCCTTTTATGCCTGTGACACTCGTTGATTGACGATTACATCGGTAACACTTGTTGATATCATGATTTTCGTGAACTAAAATACCCTATTATTTGCATCTACTGTACAAACCGTGCAGGATTTTTGCACTCTTCCGGAGCGTTTGTCTTTTTTGGATTTTGGTGCTTTTGGTTTGCATTCCGACAAGACGACGGACCCTGAAAAAGAGCCTCATTCGTTCCAAACTGATTGTTTAAGACATTTAACACGCATTAGAAAGGAAACGGTTCTCACCGGGCTGCGAGTCTTTGAAGCGGATCGTGAGTTTTTGCTGTCTGTCCGCAACCTGCCTGTAGGAGAGCGCCGTGCAGACTAACACACACTCAGATGGCATCTCAACGTCCTTGGACATTTCAGTAACAATCGCGTCCTTGTCCAAACACTCCTGAGCGAACAGACAGAACACGACAGAGAGCAGCGTCCCCCAGCGCAGCCAGGAAGATCCCACACACGCCATGGCGTTTCAGGACAGGACGAGTCGTCCGCTGCAGAGCGTTCCTGCGTTTGTTTGCTTGTCTTCTTTCTTTAATGTTCGAGGTCAGACGCCTCGCAGGTCTGTGGAGTCCATCTGTACGAGGGGACAAAGCCAGACGCAGAGGAACAGGAGGCTGTCGAGGCTCTGGACTCTTTTACTGAGTGCGCAACAGACACACACACATTTTCAAACAGTGCTTGCCAATAAACTCCCAAAATAAGACGTCATTTCAAGAATGCATTGCAAGGACCTTGCGGCTGCAGTCATTACTAACCACTGAAGAGTGAGCAGAAAAGAAGTTCATATGGGTTCATTCTGATAAATCTTGTCAACATTTGTTTTGTTACTCACGGAAGCTTCCAGAAATAATACACACACACACAGGACAAAAGAGAAATAAATGCTTCTTTTATAAAGTAAAACAATCACATCTTTATGCCATGAAAGCTTTCTTTAATAAAACATTTTGCTGATACATTTGATGTAAAGTGTGTAAATCTTGTTAAATGCTAGGTAAACATGCATGTGAAAGCGTTAGTTTATCCTTCCTGGTTTACATTCAATGGCTTTGATATTTTCTCTTACAATGGTGTGAACAACATGGAAATTAAATTATGAAACATTAATTGAAAACTCTTTGAATTTGAAATGATGTTGATTTATGGCCAGTTGGTTTTTGCAAACACGCAGCTGAAATGTTCATGCTGGAATGAATCAAACTATTCGATTCTTTTCTAGAAGACTGGGCGTTTCCCGACACGCAGAGGCACGTTAACACTAACGACCGTGCCCGGTGCCACATTAGAGAAATAACTGACAGAAGAATGTCGTTTAATTCTGGACGTACCCTCAGGTTCGCACAGGAAAAGGTTTTGGCAGAGCTGCTCGACAGCCTTTTTTCAGGCCACTGAAATCATGCCAGACTGCAACCGCAGCCCCATAAAAGCCTGAAGTTCAACAAAGATTTGGCTTTGAATTGATTTGTAACAGAAGGTCCATTGTGGTCCAAGGTCCAAGGTGCATTTCTACGAAACTCAAATAACAGGCTTAGCTTGAGAACTTTGTCTCTTCTGAGAACTTAATGTGATTCCACTCTTGAAGGCCACTAGAGTCTGGCCTCTCAGCAGCAGCAAAAGTCAAAAGACGCTAAATACGTTTGCTAAGCTACAAACCTACCAATCCGACAAGCCGAGCTTCTCTACTGTGTTTCTGTGCCGACAGTCACGCAGGTCAGCGTGACCTGTGGGTCAGGAAGGCTTTCTAGGACGGGGTCGTGACCTCGGGGTCCTGCCTTTTCTCTCCAGGGTCGCAGCCGCACTCGCGGATCAGACTCACCGAGGACAGAACCAGACTGCTCCACTCGTCCACGTAGACGAACGGGAGGATGTCGTGAGCGGTCGGCTTACAGCGCTGTGGGAAGACAATTAAGATCACGCCTGAGCCCGGAGAACAGATCGTCTGAAGCGTTTAGTCCAGATGACAGAAAAATGTCTGCGTTAAGCCTTTCTTAACATAAAATAAGACAGCCGAGCATGACGTAGAGGACATTTACCTGCGCGGCCCCGTCTGCGCTCTCAGAGCAGGGACCGGCGCCGCAGGATCGGCACTGGACGAAGGTGATGTTCTCCGGATAAACCACCCAGCGGTCCCAGCCCAGATCTGACACATTCACACGAAAGAAGACACAAGCACGATGAGCCGAATCTCACCACGGCTGCCCAGGTCACATTTTACCCCAAAATCAAACGGAAAGAAATGGCTCCAAGTGTGAAGTATTCGCACGCCGTGCGTGTATTTATCGTAGTTGGACGGCCTTTCGTTTATGCTGGTTTTAACAACCTAAGCAGTCACAGCAGGATGCATCTGAAGGCTCACCTTTTATGAAGATCTGACAGGAACGTTTGCAGCACGTCGAGTTTCCAGAGTCCTCCGGAAATGTAGAGTTACCTGCTAAACAGACAAGAGATCAGATTTAGCAGAAACCGGGCTGATCTGGTCTTTACGTGAGCCGGATCTCTGGGGTACCTGGTGAGGATGGGAGCCTGCTTTTGGAAGCGGCTTTCCACTGGTCACGCAGATGATTCATCTTTGACACGTACACACGAGGCTCCTGCTGGAGGTTTAGAGATTCCAGAAGGATTTTCCTGATTTCCAGTTCTCCCTTGCATCTGAAAAAAAAGAAAACAACACATATCATTGCAAACCCATAGCGTCAGTCACACCTTTGCAGAGCCTGTGAGGAAACAGGCTTATAAATCATGCAGAATAGGTTTTTTTCAGAAAGTAAAAATGTGCACAGTCTCCTGTGAGGGCTAGGTTTAGGTGTAGGGCGATAGAGAATACGGTTTGTACAGTATAAAAACTATTACGCCTATGGAATGTCCCCATAAAACATGGAAATACAACGTGTGTGTGTGTGTGTGTGTGTGCGCCTGTCAGGTCGCAGCCAAATGTTCTGGAGCGCAGCCATGTGCTGCCGGAGCTTCGGCGTGTTTGTGAAGGCTCAGCGTTTGACCCCGTAACAGGACACCGGCGAAGAAGGGCGATGACCTCATTTATATCTCTAGAACTTTACATGTGTTTTTGCAGTCAACCCAAGTACACAACAAAACACCGCAGTAGAATCCAGAGCAAGAAACGTTTTCCCAAAATAACCAGTAATTCTCTTTTGGTCGCTACTGTAATGAATCAGCCTGAACTTCTACCGAAACTAAGGCTTCAGGTTCATCTGGATTCATAGACGGTTCACGGTGAACGAGCTGTAACGGGAGTTCCTACTGCCTCCTCCATCTACCTGTACAAATGCATGAAACTCTCCCCAGAACCTGCTACTGAACAAAAGCGGAGGTGAGAAGGACGGTTACATGAAAACATGTTCTTCTTTGATCCGTTCGTCGTGACGTCGAACGTCAGCTCTTACCTGTTGGCTTTCGCAGCAGATGCCTCAGGTGAAGGATGGAGAACAAACATCTTCCCGAGTGGACACCCGAACAGCACGACTACGACGCACAACGCCAGACGCATGACTGCGGACTACAGGTCAACGCTCGTGTCTTGTGATGGCCGCTCTCCGGACTCTCGCTGCCACTGGAGACGAATGAATGAATGTTGTTTGTAGCGGCCTGGGAAAGCAGGGATTTATCTGCTCGGGCCGAACTTGGCCTTGGAATACTTTACAATGTTTTCATGTCGAGCAAACGGATGGTGTTGGAAAGGAGGTGGAGAATAAAGGTGGAATTGAGAAAAACACTGTCGTACGGTTACAGACTAGCAAAGACGATAAGCTCGAACCTGCGGGAGGACATATGGAAAATATGAAAAGATCAGAAAGAACAGCAATGCGGCAAAATAAAGAAGCCATTCGTGAAACGGGCCTGCGTCTGTGCGGTACGTGAACGTGTCTCATTCCCCGGACGCGTGACCGATGCGATCGACGGTTGACAGATTGAACACTCTCTTGAGCGTGTCACGCAAGAACACCCTTACCAAAAAGAAGTATATTTCAAGTTTATTTGATTAAGTATACTTAAGTAAAGTTCAAGTATGTTATTAAGTATACTTTATGTAGTAAGTTTATAAATGTCAGTGTACTAGCAGTATACTTGTAAGTGTACTATTTCAAAACTCATTGGGACTAAATTGGCCCACTTTCTAGTACAAAAAATGTACTTTTATAACAGTAGTGAACTTTGAGGACAAAACTAGTTTTTAATCTATATTTTAGTTTGTACTGCGACTATACTAAAAGTGAACTTATAGGTATACTGATAGTTTACTAGTTAAATACTTGTAGCACTTTAAGCACACTTTGAAGTATACTCTACTAATAAACCACTAGTTTATTAGTTTTATACTGCAAGTATACCTGTAAGTTTCTTTAAGTGAACTTGACATCGTACTTTAAGTATACTACTATGTACCACTATTAGGTATTAATTCATATATATTTGGTTATATGAATAACTGAACGTGCAAAATATCAAAAGAAAGATCAGTTTTGTAAACAAAAACATGTTATTCTAGCTTCATGCATTCTTTTTTATTAACACTGGAATGTGAGTATGCTTCATAAGTAATAATAAAAAGTAACAACAATTCGAACAAAAAGATGAAAAAAGACTATGAATTGGATTCAGGGTTACAATTAAAACGTAGATGGAGTCGATCAACGCCCCAAAGACAGTCTTTAATATCTCTTCATGGGTCACATTTTATTCCATAATGTTACAGTTTTGATGCTGTTTTATGACTGATGATGGTGTTAAAAACGTGTGGAAGCATCTGTTGCTTTGGTTTCTTCTTCGCTTGTGTTTTGGAAATTCTGTACAGAAGATGTGTAATAGCGCCCCCTACCGTATAACAATGAAAACATGGATTCTCTGAACAATATTGCTCTAGACTTTTTCCTAAGTATGAGTCAAGTATACTTCAATGTCATTTTAAGCATATTTCTGAGAAGTACATACAATGTAGACTAAAAGTGTACTTTCCTATTTTTAGTTTAAAAGCAGCATACTAATAGCACACTCGGTGTAAACGTCTTTTTCGTAAGGTTAGTTTGAAAATAAAATATTGATTTGAGCTGCAATTGTGCCGTTCATCAGAATATCAGCCGATATGAATTTCAGATGGATTCATCGCGACGCGGGCCTAAAATACTGTAGCGGGTTAGTAAGGCCTTGCAAAACTGTGTGCACATGTTCAGGACTGGGGTTAAAACCTGGTTACTGATCACTAATCAGTCTGTGTTTACAGGGTCAGGGATGAACATGAGAACCATCCTTTCTTATGTTTCTTTGACTCCGCAGGTCATTTCTCAAGAGCAATACAAAGCCGGACACTGTTGTAGCATCTGTAGTTTCTCTTCTGACCTCAGATGAACCGAATCAAAGGAGCGCTGGCTGTGTTTGTCCTTGAGTTCGTCGCGCTGTAACTCCCTTGCGTCAGGAGGAATTCCAACACCTGCGTGTGAACGGCAATCTACAGAAACAAACAACCGTTTATCTGTCGTTCTGAGAAATCGGTGCCGTTGGAGGACAACTTCGGTTTCATTCACTGCTGACCCGTCAAGAAATGGTGTTTCTGGCGTAAGCCTGACCGTATTCACATACACGCATACATTCCCCAATTCTGAACAGCTGCTACATTATTTCAGTCCCATCACAGGGCACTTATACACATTAATGATTTGAATAGGTAACTCCGAATAGATCAAATCTGGTTGAATTCCGTTGTTTTATACGAAGGCCTATTAAATACAGCAATGATGAACGGGGAGAACTGGTCTTTTCGTTCCAATGACAAACATTTAAAGATCACGCTTCATTTTCAAGTGCACTGAGTACTGTGGCTGCGTTCTGTCAGTTAGACGTCAGCTCTGAACGGCGGAGCGACAGGCTCAAGCACACGGAGCCCGGCGGCCTTTAGCAGCTCTTTATCCGTCTATTCTGGGTTGGAGCCGAGCCGCAGTATTAACCCTAATCCAGCCGCAGCGTGTTGTTTTGATGAAGCGGTCACGCGGATGAGCTCCATCTCACCATCTGTGTCTCTCTGCGCAGGTGTTCCAGGTTCATCGAGAGTGAAGTTTGTCACACTTTGTGCTGCCGGCGACTTCACAGGCTCTGCCGACATGGAGGGAGTTTGACAAACCCCCACCGGGTGAGTGTGGCGTTCTGTTGCTGTTTTCTGAAGCACAGTGGCTGGAGGTCTTTTGTAGAATTGGAGCTAAATTACTCGAGACAGGTTAGGGAACGGAGAACGAGAATTCTATTTTTATTAGTAATCGATCAATCCAAGAGCACGGGACACGTTACAATTTACAATTGTTCAAAAGTGAAATTCGGACTATCAGAATCAGAAACATGAATGAATTCACAGGTGTGTAACGGCTGTACTTACAGCAGACTGACGTGACATGGGATGCGGAGTCACGAAATCAAACCAACTGCGACTGAAACCATGCGATCGAGGTGCGTGAACCGGCACGAGATGATTTTAGGTTTTGACACTACAACCATTAAATGACTGAGAGAAATACAGCTCACTTTGCTGTGTCCTTCTGTGTCTCTGTCATGTCTCTCTTTAGGGAACATCTCAGTTCCAGGTAATTCCTTCACTCTTTCTGTTTCGCAAATGACTCATTGTTGTCAGTGACTGTGAATGAACGTCAAACGCTCTGTTTTTCGTGTTGTTTTCTCTCTCACATGCAGCAGCCACAGGTCAGACAGATTTCACGTTTCTGTGAGTCTAAAGAAACATCACCGTCACTCACGTCTCCTGCTGGCCTGACCGTCCCTGTCTGTCTCTCTGTCCATCTCTCTCTTGCTGTCGGTCTGTGTAGCGATGCGAGCGGCGCTGCTCATCCAGCGCTGGTACCGTCAGTATGTGGCGCGGCTGGAGATGAGACGCCGCTGCACCTGGAACGTCTTTCAGTCTATTGAGTATTCTGGGCAACAGGATCATATCAAGGTGATGTTCTCCACAAATACACAAAATTTCCAGCAGTATAATGAAACACAGACTTACAGTCACAGAGACTTACGCATGAAACACGCTCACGCTGTTTGTGTCCCTGCAGCTGTATAATTTCTTCAGTTACCTGATGGATCATTTCAGTTCTGCCAACAGCCAAAGTAAGAAGCTCTCAGTTCTTCGAATGATGTCACTAAAGTGTCAGTGTCACTAAACAGATTCCCACTGGCCGTCTCTCTCAGGGAATCTCGTCTCTCAGATGTTTGGCGAGAGCGACCTGTTCCAGGACGCAGAGTGGGAGAGACACTTCTGTTATAAGGACATTGAGGTTCCAGACGTCTACGCCGGCCCGCATCTCTCCTTCCCGCTGACCATCTCCAACGTCACGGAGCTGGTGGACGCCTTCAAAAACAAACAGGTATGATCATTTCTATCAAAGCAGCAGAATGGCCTCACGCACCGTTACAAAACCGGCGAATGAACCCGCCCTCAGTCCTTCTCATCTGTCAGCGCAAGCGGTAGGAGTTTAAGCGTGGATCTCTCTCCGTAGAAGCTCCACGCGCGGTACGTGCTGCAGCTGCTGGGCAAGACGTGGACGCTCCTGCGCTTGATGCCCAACATCAGTCACGTGTGTACCTGCAAGCACAAAGAGATCACCATCTGTGGTGAGTAACACACTCGTTCCCATGGCGCCTTGTGACGAAACGCGCCGTTTTGGGGGTATGCGTGCAGTTTAATTCTTTGCCGCTCTTGCAGGAGACTTACACGGCCATCTTGAGGATCTGCTGTTGATCTTTTACAAAGTCAGTAAAATTCTTTTTTCCACAATTCATTGCATTTGAATGTGCCAGTTACAGTTTTTTGTTCCATACTAGAACGGTTTTCCTTCGGCGGAGACGCCGTACGTCTTCAACGGTGATTTCGTGGACAGAGGAAAAGAGTCCATAGAGATCCTGTTGGTTCTGTTCGCTTTTCTGTTGCTGTATCCGCACGACGTGCATCTGAACAGAGGAAACCACGAGGACCACATCGTCAATCTGAGGTGATGTCATGAATCAAACGTAATATATATATATATATATATGTTTAGATATATATAATATCACCTACATTTGTGTTAGTGAGCAGCAAATTCAGATAGAAATGGATCTGACCGAACTGGATTTATGTACACTATAAAATGGAAAATCTTTTCGTTTTGTTTTTTCATGCAGATATGGCTTCACAAAGGAAGTTCTGGGGAAATACCAGGTGAACTAACCATCCACCACTCATCTCTAAGGCAGCGTGTCCAACCCTGCTCCTGGAGGACCAACGTCCAGCAGAGTTTAGCTCCAACCGGCCTCAAACACACCCGTCTGGACATTTCTAGTGATGCTGAAGACTTTCGTTAGCTGGTTTGGATGCGTTTAATTGAGATTAGAGCTAAACTCTGCAGCCCTCCAGCAGGATTGAACACCTCTGCTCTAAGAGGATTTACACCTTCCACTCGTCTGTCTGTCCATTCACACGTTAGCAGACGGTTTGTCTGCATTAGCACATAAGAACTGTCATGAAATCACTGGACCGCCTCATTTACATACACGCTCCATTCAAATGTTGTCTTGTGGATGATTTGAGTGTTGCGTGACACTTTATACTTTACATTTCTTAATGAATTGAAGGTTCCAGACTGAGGGGTTGTTTACACAACACTACTTTCACATAAAAACAAAACCTTTTTTATGTGTTTTGGCCATTCTTTCACACGACAACAGCATTTTAGGGGTCTGAAAATGAAAACTTTTGAAAACAGGTTTCAAAGTGCAACTTTTTGACAGCGATACCATTGATGTGGGAACGTTACCATCATGACTGCATTGTGCTGACTGTAAAGTTTGGGGCTGTTTGTCAGGGGTCGGCCCCTTAATTTCAGAGAAGTTAGGCTGAAGTGTTAGCATTTCCCAAGACATTTTTGACATCGCTACGCTTCCAACTTTATCCGATGAGAGAACTCACAGTAAACGGCTCCAAACACAAACAATCCTCTTCATGACATGAAAGAGCGATACTGAGCGCTTTTCTCTGATGTCGTCACAGGTTCATGGGAAAATGATTCTTAAACTTCTGCAGAAGATCTTCAGCTGGTTGCCGCTGGCAACAGTGATCGACCAGAAAGTTCTGATTCTACACGGAGGAATTTCTGACAAGACAGACTTGAATGTGATCGCCAAACTCGTCCGTCACCGAGTACGTTACTCTTCAATCGCATGAAATCCAGTGGAGGAGGATGTTGTTGTGTTTCATGTGTGTCAGTCATTCTATTCTGGACTGTTTTCCCTCAGTTCGTTTCAGCTCTCAGGCCCCTGAAGAGGAGAGGAGCGTCGACGAGGCCGAAGGAAGCGGCTCTCGACCCAGACGGAGACGACGAGTTCAGCTCGGGACGGAGGAGAGTTCAGTCTCTGACTCACGGCGCACCGGTGCGACTCAGACAGGAGCTCCCGCGGCATTCGGTGCACTCCGAGTCCGGCCGGACGGGTCGGTCCGTCGAGGAGGAGCTGCGAGAGAGACGCCGCCTGGCCGGTCTCAGTCTGCCGTCCGAATCAGATTGTGCGGAGGTTCTGGAGGCAGACGCAGATGAATGGAAACAGGTGAAAACACAAACCCACTGAACTTCACTTGAACATCATGTTAGTGATGATACCCCACACACACACCACACACACACACACACAAACTCACTGCTGTCTTTCTCTCTGTTTCTCTCACTTATCACAGTATGACCAAACAATCTGAAGAAACCTTAGAAAAAACTACTGTGGTACAGTGATGTAGCAGATGGTAATATCATGGTACTTTTATATATACCGTGGTACTGAGTGATTACCATAATTTACTTCAAAGAATACCACGGCATTACCATGGAATAAAATCAGACAAACCATGGAAATACCACGGTACTTTTTGTTGCTGTGTGTGTAGGTAGTCTGCTGTGCTCTTAGGACCAGACAGCACGTGTTGTTGCGTTTACAGCTTTTTAGGAGGTAACGTAATCGTGTTTGGTCTGTGTCGTCACTTGCCGCTCTGACGTTAGCGTTACTGAGACATTCAGAATGTGCAGCGCTGAGGGACGTTTCAGGCCAAAGCTGCTTCCCGCTGATGCAGACAGTCGATCACGTTGAGCAGCCGTATCCCTCCGCACTACTGAGAACATTTTTTTTTTTTTTTTTTGCTTTTTTTGTTACCTGTTTTTGCTTTGTAATAGTATCGTCCATCAATACTATTGACCAGCAATGTACTATTGGTATATATTGATTTAAGAAGGTTTGTAGGGTTTTTATTTTTCCATTGTAATGACATCTGCAGTTGAACACCCAATCAATTCCTGTACAAGAATGGTGGTATATTTAGGACAGCGCATTTTTCAGTCAGAGTACGTAGGCAGTAAATACGATCTGAGACGTTGTCCTTTAGTGTTAAGACATCATGTGCGATCAAGAGTTAAAGTGCAGTTTGTCTCACACACACTCTTCAGATAGTGGACGTTCTGTGGAGTGACCCGATGTCTCAGAACGGTTGCGTCCCCAATGAGGTTCGAGGTGGCGGGTGTTACTGGGGGCCGGATGTCACACAGGAAGTGCTGGACAGACACAAACTACAGCTTCTCATCAGGTCTCATGAGTGTAAACAGGAAGGTTATGAATTCTGCCACAACGGTAGGGTGAGCCATCCATCCATTAACGCTCATCCGTCCATCAATCTAGAGTTTGACTGTAATATGTTTTGAGGAGTTGATTATTTTGCATTTGCAGGTTTTGACAATATTTTCAGCCTCTAATTACTATGACGTTGGCAGTAACAGAGGCGCTTACATTCGTTTGGGTCCCGACCTCATTCCACACTTCAAACAGTTTCAGGCCAGCAGATCCACACGAGACCTCACGCTCAGACAGAGGTGAACACACACACCATATGCTGGGTTTTCATGTTTTATGGGGACATTTCATAGGCGTAATGGTTTTTATTCTGTACATTCTGTCGCCCCACACCAACGCTCAGAAAACTTTCTGCATTTTTACATTTTCAAAAAATGACATTCTGTACAATTTATAAGCTTGTTTCCTCATGGAGACCAAAAAAGGATTGTGGATCTTTGTGTCCCCATAACGTACGGTTTACCAGGACCAGAGAAATGGAATCTGAAAACTTCTTTCGGGGTGTCCTTCACACAAAAAATCTACAGGGGTTGGACAATGAAATTGAAACACCTGGTTTTAGACCACAATTAGTGTGGTGTTGGGCCTCCTGTATCTGACAAATGCAGGTCCTGCACAGCAGCCATTGTCCTCTTGCAGAATGCAAACATTTCCTGACTCGCTCCTCCAAAACACTCCAAAGTGTCTCAACAATGTTCAGATCTGTTGACTGTGTAGGCCATGGGAGATGTTCAACTTCACTTTCATGTTCATCGAACCACTCTGTCACCAGTCTTGCTGTGTGTATTGGTGCATTATCATCCTGATACATGGCACCTCCTTCAGGGTACAGTGTTTGAACCATTGGGTGCACATAGTCAACCTTCACAATTATTCTTATTGGTGGAAGAGTGTGAAGTGAAGATTGGCCACCAGGCTGCGCAAATATAGCCATGAAACCTCCAACACTATATTGGCCAGCGTTTTAGTTTTGTTGTCCAAACCCCGTAGCTACATAAATGTGTGATAGCTGAACTCTACTCTAAACACCAGTCTAAAATGTTTCATTCGTGTTTTTGATTGTATCAGATTCTGTTGGAAAATGTGTGTTAAACAGGACTGTGTGTGTGTGTGTGTGTGTGTGTAGTGTGGGACGAACGGAACGTTCTGCATTACAGGCTCTGAGGATGCAGCTGTTTGCACACAAATCTGCCCTTATCCGAGAGTTTCAGGCATACGACCCACAGTGCACAGGTAGCAAACATACACGCATGCTTGCATGCACACACACACCTTTTTCTTCACAGCTTAGAAGAGTACGTCCCAGCCTTGTTCTCCCTAATCAAACTCACCTGAATCAACTGGCCACGGCTGTGTTTCCCAAAAGCATCGTGAGCGAAGTTGCGACCATTAGTGGCAACGGTTCTACGATCTACCTAGGCTTACAGTACTTTTGGGAAATGCAGAACCACTTATTAGTAGAAACTCTGAGACCTGAAATGGGTTGCAATTTAGGTTAGTCATGTGAAAGAGATGTTGAGAATGAGCGTATAGAGTCATGTTTACCGAAAAGCCCAACTCTCAGTCGTCCTCTGATCTGTCTGTCGTCTCAGGTCTGATCTCGCTGAAGCACTGGGCCGTCGCTGTGGAGAAGGTCCTGCGTCTGGGTCTCCCGTGGAGGGTTTTGAGGTCTCAGCTGGTGAGCGGCAGCACACAGGACGGGACGCTTAACTATCACGACTGGGTCAACCAGCTGTCCGTCATCCAGCCAAACACAGAGGTGAGCTCAGAGAAAACAAAACCATCAGAGACGAACGTAGACCACATTCAGCGGTTTCTGCCGCGACACTGACGGTTCATACGCTTTGAGAAGCTTTTGAGGATTTTTTTAATCGGACAAACGTGACAATATTTTCAAGATTTAGTGCACTTGTGGAACTGGATTTAAAAAGTAAGATTCATTTATTATTATATATTTATACTAATTAATGCTAGCCTGCTGAAATGTTTAATAACGAGTGGCTGATATTTGGCCAGTAACGAGTAATCAAACGAATTACTGTTTCCCCCGTTATAACGCCGTTACCGTTACCGACGATGAAATGCGGCGTTATTATTATTTATTATAACTTATCATTTATTTTTCAGTTCATATGAATGGATGCGTAGCGTACCTGTATTTGATGAGCCGTAGACTCTAGTGT
>JAHKKF010490151.1:0-11130 GCA_019740295.1 Labeo calbasu | reverse complement strand
AAAATGCTGGAAAACTGAAGAATCTGCAGGACCTGGAGGATTTTTCTGAAGAACAGTGCTCAGTTTAACTGTTCAGAACAAACAAGGGACTCATGAACTGAAAAGCCTTCTGACTGTGTTGTTGCACACAGTGTTTCTCCTGTTTGTCAGCGCTGTTTCATCTGGCTTTAAACTAGTTTAGATCACCAAGTCTTTTGTGTTTTTCTCTGAATTCAAGCACTTCACACTGGATCTCACATCGCTGTTTAGTGAAAAAAAGATGCCCTTTGAACTTTGAGCCAAGCGGATAAATGGTCCATGTGGTGCAAAACTCTTGTTATTGTTTTATTGAGGGAAATTATATCACAATAATTATCATTACCGTTTATTGCCCAGCCCAAATAATAAGATCATTGCATCATGTGGTCAATAGAGGGTATGTATTGACGTCACTTTCCCGCCAGAACACACCCCCTCAGCCGGACTGAGTGCCAAAAGAAGAAGCTGCGTAAATGGATTTAATAGGGAAGCTGCGAAAACACGAGTAAAACAAAATGATAATCATTTTGCTGGACTCAGCATAATGTTCCTTACAATTTACCAAATATCCAGTGGTCCATAGATATTGATATGCAGCCATGAATCGTGTTTACTGACATTTATATGTGCCTGATTTCAATGCCGGGGAAATAAACAAACCAGATTTGCCTGTGAACACATTTTGTAAATACAAAATACACTGGTCTAAACCCCGGTGATCACTTATATCAATGTTATATATGTTCAGCCCAAAATCTTATATAGTTTTTGTCAGTGTTTATTTAAAAACATCCAGTTATGCAGAATTTAAGGTGGTAAATATTTAATTTGTGAATTGTCAATATGATATATGACAATACAATATATAGGGTGTAATTTTACCGCAATATTCAACATATTAACATGAAACGATAACTGCAAATCCGTGTTTCGCTGCCAGGAGACCATTTGTTTCTTTGAAGTGCAGTGATCCATTTGCTTCTCTTTTCTGTAGCTCTTCTTTCATGCAGCGAAGTATTTCTAAATATAACACTATAATCGTTATATATAATCGCTTCACGATTCATTGATCTTGAAGAGTAAAAACACAGTAAAGGTTTTCAAGAGAGTTTACATGCACCGCTCATTTCATATGCAATGATGTTAGCCAATCATAGCAGTGGGCGTTTACATTGAAGTCTCACAGCAGACACTCCCCTTCCAAATAAAAAAACAACAACATACTAATAAGATTATAAGCGCACCTTAGGAAACGTAATAAAAATCATTTAAAATATGCATTTCATGACCCCTTTAACGAAAAAACCCAAATTAAAACAGATTCGCAATAACACAAAGCAACAAAACAGCAGGCTTCACATCCCAAAACAATATTTTACTTCTAGGGGACCTGTCATTTTAATGCTCCCAATCTAGAGCTTATTTTTGAGGCCAATTATAAAAGCTGAACAGCCAGGAATAAGTTTCCCCATCTCTCCTCTTAATCTAGTAAAAATAAACATCTTGAGCTGGAAGATTTCCTCACAAAACGTTTTGGTAATGAGGAACACAGGGACGAAAGACTTTCACAGAGAAGTTACTGTAGTTTAATGTTGAAATACATCAGCGTAATTGGAAAAGATTCACATTATGTCTGATCTCGTTCTTCCGATGGTAATGGTAATGATAATACTCGAGGCGCCATGGTGGTGGAACTGTCATGGGGCGTGATAGATTTCATACATTAAAAGTGTATGAATTTGTGATCATCTGCTTTTGTGTGAAGATGGATGAGCTTACATAAGATGCCGAAGGAAAGAAAAAAAGGATGGTCATGGCCCTGGAAATAGTCTCTTAATATGAATAATTAACAGTAGCTGTTCAATAATAGCAGCTGCTGCACTGTAGACATATTCAAATGTGGGTGCAAATTAAAATAAATACTATTCTATTTATTGACACCAAATCAGCCTGACAAACTACATTGCCCCCTTTTCTTGTACTTTTGACAACAGTTCCTTCCTGGCACTTTCTTTACGTCACTGTTGTGTCTAGACATTTCAACGTCTGTTCAGTCACAATCACAAAACTTTACCATCTAATATAACCTCATAAAAATCACTGTATATTTAGCATGATTTTTCATGAACACAAGCTGGATCGTGTCCAGCTGTGCGTATCCCAGTGGCTGATGACAGCAGCAGGATGACATAACTCCCACTCGGGTGTGACCAGTAATGAGACGGCCAGCAGCGATTCTTTAATGTTATTAATAACTGCAGCCAGGAGAGCCAATGTGTAATCTAATATCATCATGACGTCAGTGGTCATGGCACGGCATATATTAGCAGATCAATATTAGGTGGATGGATTGATATTTAGACTGGTTTACAGGTGTGCACACTAGTTACTAGTGAGTTGTCTACATCTCAATGAGACAGCATCATAACCTCACAGAAACATCAGGGGTGACTGAACTGAATCAGTCTACACAGCAGGAATGGTAACTTATGTAGACACAAAAAGCATCCAATTGACCCTTTGCAGGGAGTTTGATGGACAGGTGATCTGACCAATCATAATGCAGAATATGCCATTTTTGGTCGACAAACCAGACAGGAGAGTAGATTAACTTTGGTAGACTGTAACTTTAAAAATGTTGCGTATTGACGTCTTTATGCAGTTGAAACAAGATACTTTCTGATTTAATTTGTGTTTATTTTATGCTATAACTAGTAAAGAGGAAAACAGATAAAACAGATATATATATTAGGGCTATCAGTCGATTAAATTTTTTACATTTAATTAATGACATGATGTTTCAAATAATTAATCTAATTACTGGTAAAACAAATTGGGAAGAAAATACAGACAAAAGATTATTTAAAGCTATTTTTGTGTTAAATGAGAAAGTATCAAGTAGACATTACAAATTGTAGCTTTAGAAAGTTATATTTAATTTGATTAAACATAAATTTAATGACACAAACATTTAAGCTATAACGGCCTAACATAAACTATGGAACATAAAAGAAGATCATTTGAGAAACACCTCAGTACTTTTTGTTCATACAATGAAAGTCATTGGTAACCAGAACAGCTTTGTTACCAACAATCTTCAAAATTCTTTTACGTCTCACCACAGAAAGTTTTGAAACGGCATGAGGGTAAATGATGACAGAATTTTAGTTTTTTGAGTGAACTATCCCTTTAATGTTTTCATTTTTATTATTATTATTATATTATTATATTATATATTATATTTTTATATTACATTTTTATTATTCCTTCCTTTCAACGAAGTGTAATTTTGCAGCTCACTGGGGTTTGGAGCAGAGATATGTCACACTGATTTTTTTTATTATTTTTTTTTTTTATGGATGAGTATGTTATTTGCCAGAAAGAGGAATCATATAATGCTGACTGTTGCAAACTGTTATTAGCAAGAGTCTGGCAAGACAGACTGGAAGCAAATGTAAAGTAAAGAAAAGACAGATGTCACATTCCACATGCTCTGTCCTTTCTTGCAAATTATAGAGCACAAATCAAACTGTATCAGAAACACCTGCTTGTTTTTTTTTTGCTCCAACATTTTCCATTTTACAAAGTATTATCGCAGCCCATTATCAGCTCATGCTATAAAAAACATTATTGTGCGCTATCTGGGCCTGAACAGAACCATTAAAACAATAAACCAGGTTGTACAGTGAAGTGCAGCGCAGTAGAAAAGGTCAGACTACTTTAACTTTTTTCCACAACACATCCATCCGATGATCTGCTGGGAATTATGCGGGATTTCCCAACATATGTATTTTCCCTAATTGGAAAAACAAACTAACATCAGGCCTCTATTAATAAAAATGCGAAACACCTCGATTTGACGCATTTAGGGTGTGTGCATTAATTACAGTTAATGTCTTATGCCAAAATTGCAGAATTTTATTGTATCAAACAAATCTCTGCTATCACACCCCTTCTGCTGAAAAAGCAACATGTACTTCCACCGCATTATGAAACTGCAGTTAGACTTGAACTGCAGTGACGACACACAACCTTGAGCTTGCATAGCTAGAAGTGTTTGCATCCACGTATTTGCTCAGAATATGTTTTGGTCTAAAACTAAAGCTTTAGCATCACTATGTACACTATTCTGAAAACCACAGTGCATTTAGGGATTTAGGCTGACATCTGTTTAAACAGCTTACGGACTTCATACTAGCACCTTTCCTGCTCTTTCATATTTCTATAACTCTGTACCTGCTCATTTTATGAGAGCAAACATACTCATCCTGCTTTTTTTTAAGTCCGCTGGAAAGGATTATCTACATGTTGTAGTCTCTCATTCGGATTATGTCAATCCTATGCACAGCACAGCACACAGACATTGTGAGAATAACATGAAAGTAAACCTATTGGTGAGTGTTGCTCCAAGTATATTTGAACTGAACCCTTCACAAACACTTCTAACACATTAATATCAGAGATGGGCCACACTCACTATGTAAACTGATCAATAATGAATGAGATGTCACTGCTGTTAGAGATACAAGCTTATTGGCATCTGTCTTTCTCAGTATAATCTTTAATAAGACTAGCAGCGCAACATCAATAACTTGTTACTCCATAAGAACAGCTTCAAGAGATTCAACGGACTAATTCTCTTTAATCAAACAATTTACTACTTATCAGATAACATTCGCAATAGGTTGCAAACTGAATCTAACAGACCTTTTAGTGAAACTGAACAATGTGATTTTTTTGTCAATAATTTAATATAATAGACACAAACAATAAGATGAGTATTAAATCATCTGGTCTCTATTGATGAAGCAACTATATGTAACTGAGTTCAGGCTGTACCAATTACTAGTAATCATGACTTCACTTTCTTCTGTGTAACACAAAACAAGCTGTAAAATGTCAATGCTGACTGTCAAAAAGGACAAAAAAGTAAAACAAACATAGTCCAGATGTGCTCTATTAAGTCTTCAAAAGTTGCGTAAAATAGCTTTGTGGACAGAACAGACCAAAAAGTAAGCGCTTACTCTATTCACTTACAATCTTGCCTTCTAGCTTAACAGCCCCTATAAAATAAAGGTTTTTTTTGGCAGAGATGCCATAGAATAACCACTTCTTCTCCGTTTTCTTAGTGTGAGGAACATTTTAATAATCTGATGAAACTTTTTCCAGTATTAATGGGGTCATCGGATGCCCATTTTCCACAAGTTGATATGATTCTTTAGGGTCCTAATGAAAAGTCTATAACATGCTTTGGTTAAAATTTCTCAATGGTAGTGTAAATAACACCTTTTTTACCTTACCAAAATCAGCTCTGCAAAAATCATCCTGTTCTGGTCGAGGTTGCTTTAAATGTTAATGAGCTCTGCTCGCCCCGCCCCTCTCTTCTCCTTGTGGAGTGACGAGCCTGTTTACTTTAGCCACATTTACCCGCATTTAGCCGCTAAACTTGCTAACTAGCATATTATTAGAAAAGGCGATCGCAAAGATTCATATTAAAAAAAGCCTTATACTCACTTCTGCTGTAAGTGAAGCTGGATCACGAATGATTTGCGCGAACATAGACAGATATGTGTAGATCAGGAGGGGCATTTCATTCACAAACAAATGTAATCCACTGCATCTTAAGCAGCTCAGATGTCATTATGTTCATTATTACATCCAGCAACAGAACACCTCAATCGGAGATATTCTTGTCTAACTTACACCCCTGCTCTGGCATCGAAACAATGGAGGTCGGACTGTTACAGCTGAAAGGTCTGAGGTAAGACACACATGTCAATCAACTATCGTGGGAGCGGCCTCTGACGGTGTGACACCACAACGACAGGCATCTGAGAATGGCCCGATTTGAAAAAGGAGATATTATTTAGATTAATTAAAAACCACTGCATGGATTTTTGTCATTATAGGGTAGATGTGTACATACGCTGCCAACACACATTAAAATTCAAACAACATGTAAAAGTGAACTTTTCATCCGATGACCCCTTTAAAAAATAGAGCTGGGTAAAAAATACAAATTTCTCGATTTTAATCAATTCTTAAATCCCAAGAATCGATTAGTCTAGCCTGTTTTCATTTAATGAACTGAACATTGTAGCGTGCCTCCCATCCAATAAATTGCAATAAGCTTTGTGCTTTGTTACTTTTGATATGAAACAAAGTCTCAGATGTCAAATTCTGTCTATTTAATTACAGTAGTCAAATAATAAATAACATTTTGGCCCTGTTGAGGCTCATTTCAAGAGAAGTGGCAATGCGAAGCGCTTGTGATGTGATCATCTCCTCCGCTTTAATATCGGTTTCAGCATGAAATAACAACTTACTGAAATTCGTATCCTGTCTCATTTAATCGCTCAGTCAGTGTTTCAACCGTGCAAAGACATCAGTATAAGAGCTTGTAAACAATGTTTACCTCAGAAAAAACATATTTGGTGACCATAAACTCATTAGTCAGCTAGAAAACATTAACTCTAGAGAGGAGCATTTTGCCAAATATATGCACCATATAACATATTTATTACAATTTTTACTGTTCTTCAGAGTTTCATTTATGTTAAGTTTTAATGACAGACAACATTTATATGTTCATCGTTCAAAAAAATGAACTGGAGTAGAAATATAATTATGTAACTGTAACTTTATTATTATAAAAACTTAATTAAGTGTGATATAAGCGTTTGTATACAAATCAGTTCATTTTCACCTTTATTAGTAATGTTGTACCAGCTAAGTCTTATGTATATTTTATAGCATTAGCTGAGAGATTTTTTTCCCTGACAACATCTGGTATGTACTGTACTTGATATATATTCAAAATAATTAATATTGAATCAAAAATTGAATTGAATCATGAATTTTGTGTCAAAACTGTCCAATGGAAAGACTGCATGGATGTTAAAGGGGTCATCGAATGCCCATTTTCCACAAGCTGATAGGATTCTTTAGGGTCTCAAAGGGTTACTACACCCCAAAATAAAATTTTTGTCATTAATCACTTATCCTCATGTCGTTCCAAACCCACAAAAGCTTTGTTTGTTTTTGGAACACAAATGAAAGTATTTTTGATGCATTCTGACCCTCTCATAAATGTCTAAAAGGAGATCGGTAAAATAATCCATGTGACATCAGGGGTTCAACCGTAATTTTCAGAAGCTACGAGAATATTTTTTGTGTGCAAAGAAAACAAAAATAATGACTTTATTCAACAATTCGTCTTCTCCACATCACCCTAGCACCATTTTGGAGCATATCCCCTGAACGCAAACAACGTATGCTGTTCTGTGTCAGCCGCAACACACGGATAGGCTGTTTTCATTCAAATCAAAGTGTAAATAAATGTAGAAAGCATTTTCTTTGTGTACAAAAAGTATTCTTGTAGCTTCGTAAAATTAAAAAGTTGAACCCCTGATGTCACATTGATTATTTTGATGTCCTTGCTACATTTTTGGAAGTTGATTGTGTTAATTACATTGTTGTTTATGGGAGGGTCAGAGAGCTGTTAGAACGCATCAAAAATATCTTGTGTTCTGAAGACGAACAAAGCGTTTACGGGTTTGGAACAACATGGGGGGAGTGATTAATGACAAAATTTTCATTTTGGGGTGGAGTAACCCTCTAATGAAAAGTCTATACTTTGAAAAGTCTATACATACTTTGGTTACAATTCCTCAATGGTACACTCTTAAAAATAAAGGTGCTTCACGATGCCATAGAAGAATCTTTTTGCCTCAATGGTTCTATACAGAACCTTTAACATTTTAAGAACCTTTCTGTTTCACAAAAGGTTCATTGTCTCGAAAGAAGGTTCTTCAGATTATAAAAAGGTAAGAAAGAGATGGATCTTTAGAGAACCTTTGACTGAATGGTTCTTTGTGGAACCAAAAATGGTTCTTCTACGGCATCACTGTGAAGAACTTTTTTAAAGCACCTTTATTTTTAAAGGGGTCATCGGATGCAAAGTTCACTTTTACATGTTGTTTGAACATTAATGTGTGTTGGCAGTGTATGTACACATCTGATAAATAATTACACATAAATAAGTACACATAATGATAAAAATCCATGCAGTGGTTTTTAATTAATCTGTAAAAATAATATCCCCTTTTTCAAATCGAGCCATTCTCGGATGCCTGTCATTGTGGCGTCACACCGACAGAGGCTGCTCCCACGATAGTTGATTGGCTTGAGCGTCTTACCTCAGCTGTCACAGTCCGTCCTCTTTGTTTCCATGCCGGAGCAGGGATGTAAGTTAGACAAGAATATCTCTGATTGAGAGATTGAGGTGTTGTGTTGCTGGATGTAATAATGAATCACAGCTGCGCGTGCATAGTGGTGGCAGAAAAACACTGGTAACAAGTGGAAAGAAACGGGTAAAATCCACAGAATAAGAGAAAAAACTATTTTGGGCCTTTTGATGCCAGAATCGGAATGCAAATAATTTTTATAGAATACTGTCGTCAAAGATGCCATTTGTAAATGTAGATTTAAATTTGATTTAAACAATATCTCCATAATATTCACATATGCTGTTCATAAGGGGACGTATTGTATTAGCCCTACAGTTACAGCATGACATAATATTTAAACCTATTACTATTAACATTTTCTATAACATTTATTTATTTTATCTCACAATTCTGACTTTTTTTCTTGCAAATGCAAGTTTAAATCTCCTAGTTCGGACTTTATAACTCAATTTAACTCAACAATAGTGAGTTTGTCAACTGTGAGATTTAATCTTGGAATTGCGAGAATAAAGTCCGAATTTTGAAATATTAATATATAAACTCTAATTTACCTTTTTAATTCTTTTATTTCATGGCTCCATAGACTGCTTCTTGAAAACTGTAATTTCTGCAACCAGATAAGCTCCGCCCACAAAAAATAGATACATAGAAACATTTAGGTAGATCGGGGGCGCATTCCCTTCAAAAACAAAAGTAATCCACTGCGTCTTCAGCGGCTCAGATGTTGAGAGTAAATGATGACTGCTATGTTCATTATTACATCCAACAACAAAACACCTCGGTCGCTTAAGAACCACTCTTGTCTACTCCTGCTCCAGCGTCGAATCAAAGGCGGACTGTTTACAGCTCATTTAGGGTGGGACATCTGATCAACAATCGTGGGAGTTGCCTGGGTCTGTGTGACATCACACAGACAAGAATCTGAGAATGGCTTGATCTGAGAAAAGGGTTATGATTTTGAGGGATTAAAAAAAAAAACACTGGGTGGATTTTTATCATTATAGGGTGGTTGTGTACACACACTGCCAACACACATTTATATTCAAACATCATGTAAAAGTTAATTTTGAGTGAGTGAAATAATTAACAGCTAAACTGAATCACCGACTAATTACTTTGGTTAAAGGAAGAAAGAGAACTTAAGCAAAAGACGTTTCAACAAAGCAAAAATGATCAACTTTGCCTGCAAGAAACTTGCAGTATTACTTTGTCATCCTTTCTTCTGTGCCCTGAAGTTATTACCTGAGTCTCTTCTGAAAATTACACACTCAGCCCCCACAGACGGTGCATCTCTTTGCCCCTCATTCATCAAACTGTCAGCTCATCAGATATGCTGGATATGAATGAACTACGCACAAGACCAAGAAACATCAATGAGTCTTGGGGTAGTGTATGAAATATAAAAATAAAGGAACTGGTGTTATCAGCATTTAAACTGCATGGCAAGATTAAGCAACAACTGCATTTTGTTGCATTGTTTATATTATACGCACTAACAAAATCATTTGAATCTGAAAACATCAGCAGGGTATATGCACTGAATCACCTTCGTCCAGCTTGAACAAAACAAAGACAGCTCTCCACAAACAATACATACAAATGCAGCATGTCTGTTGTTGCTCTAAGGTGATTATTTATTTACAAATGATAAGATTATGATATTGATCCAGGACACAACATTAGCGGGAATACAGTATTTATAATTTATGTCTGTTTCTAAGCACTTCATAAGCCCTAGAAGTGTTTTATTACCCCATATAATTTCTGTGTTGATGTAATTAATCTTTCATAAAGGCAGTTAATACAAAATATCTCATAACAACAAAAGACCCGAAATCAAATCATGATGTTGTTTGATTGTTCCATGGTCTTTATAAGCTTAAGGGCATCTATTTACCGTATTTTCAGCAAATGCCAAATCCTTAGAAATCTGGCATTATAAAACGAATTCTGGACTTCATAAGAATACACAAATAAAATCGGTCAGGCACAGGAAGGTTTTCATTGACATCAGTGCAAGCTTTATGTTTCAAATAAACAGCTGGAAATCTCCACCTACACATTTCTATAAAATCTGTATGCTTTGCTTATCAAAAATAGCCATTTCTAATATTTTTTTGTTTAAACTATACTGTGAAATGCATTTTGATCATCAGTTTCAGCAGAGCTGAAAACATTTATTCGTAAAATGTTTTTGGTTGGTTTACATTTTCTACTCCTCTGGGTTTTTTCTCCCCAAAGGAGTTTCAGTATCCCTATCGACTGCTTCTACACCCGTCTGTACTCTTTATAGACTAGCCCACATTTATTCCTTTGTGTCTTTTTAGTTGTCTGTGGGAGAGAGTGCGCATACTTATGTGCAGCCGTGTGGGAGTTTGTGGGTGTGTGATTGAGAGAGGATTTCTAACTGTGTTCTCGCAGAGGAAAGAGTCAATACAGGGTACAAACACGCACTGTGTAAGAACTATATAACATCTGTCGATTCAAAGCCATCTCATTTCTGATTGAACAGGCATAATATTCAAAGCACCACATGATTGCTGGTGCTTATCAAATCTTTTCTGGCTATAAAAGTGACGTTTTTAGTACGGATGGTTTTCAACAAGCCTTCGGTTCACATGGGATATCATCATTTTGATATCAAACTGCACAGAACTATAAACAGGCAGAGAAAAGAAAATTGAACTACAACATAAAATCAATAAATTTAAAGGAGAACTATTATGCCCCTTTTTACAGTATGCAATATAAGTCTCAGGTGTCCTCAGAATGTGTCAGCTCAAGTTTCAAGTTTCAACTCAAAATACCCCACAGATCATTTTTCATCTTTGTCTCTTTAAATGCAAATGAGCTGCTGCTCCCC
>JAHKKF010490150.1:0-15015 GCA_019740295.1 Labeo calbasu | reverse complement strand
AGTCGAGTTAAGTTGCAGCTGTGTTTCCCAAGTCAAGTCAAGTTGCAGCTGTGTTTCCCGAGTCAAGTCAAGTTGCAGCTGTGTTTCCTGAGTCAGGCCAAGTTACAGCTGTTGTTCCCAGATCCAGTCAAGCTTCCGAGTCAAGTCAAGCTACAGCTGCTGTTCCAGAGTCAAGTCAAGATACGGCTGTATCTCCTGAGTCAAGTAAAGTCACAGCTGCCACTCCAGAGTCAAGTAAAGTCACAGCTGCCACTCCAGAGTCAAGCAAAATTACAGCTGTCGTTCCAGTGTCAAGCCAAGTTACAGATGTTGTTCCAGTATCAAATCAAGTTACAGCTGTGTTTCCTGTGTCAAGGCAAGTCAGAGCTGCTCTTCCTAAGTCAAGTCAAGCTACAGCTGTATTTCCTCTGTCAAGTCAAGTCACGGCTGTATGTCCAGTGTCAAGTCAAGTTACATCTGCGATTCCCATGTCAGGTCAAGTTAAAGCTGTGTTTCCTGTGTCAAATCAAGTCAGAGCTGCTCTTCCTAAGTCAAGTAAAGTTACAGCTGTTGTTCCTGAGTCAAGGAAAGTCAAAGCTGTCGTTCCTGAACCAAGTCTAGTCACAGTCGATCTTCATGAGCCAAGTCAAGTCACTGCTGTTCTTCACAAGCCAAGTCAAGTCACTGCTGATCTTCACAAGCCAAGTCAAGTCACTGCTGATTCCCATGAGTCAAGTCAAGCAACTGCAGATCTTCACGAGTCAGGTCAAGCCACTGCAGATCTTCACGAGTCAAGTCAAGTCACTGCTGATCTCCATGAGTCAAGTCAAGCCACTACTGATCTCCATGAGTCAAGTCAAGTCACTACTGATCTTCACAAACCAGGTCAAGTCACAGCTGGTCTCTACGAATCAAGTCACAGTTGACCCTCATGAGCCAGGTCAGGTCTCAACTAGTCTCCATGAGCCAAGTCAAGTCTCAGCTGGTCTCCACGAACCAAGTCAGGTCACAGCCGATTTCCACGAACCAGGTCAAGCCACAGCCGATCTCCATATACCAAGTCAAGCCACAGCTGATCTCCATGAGCCTAGTCAAGTCACAGTTGATCTTCATGAGCCAGGTCAAGTCACAGCTGATCTTCATGAGCCAAGTCAAGTTATTGCTGTTGAACCAGAGTCAAGTCACGTCCCGTCTGACCGCCCAGAGTCAAGTCACGTCCCGTCTGACCGCCCAGAGTCAAGTCACATCCCGTCTGACCTCCCAGAGCCCCGTCACATCTCCTCTGTCTATTCAGAGTCTCGTTACGTCACGTCTGATCGTCCAGAGTCAAGTCAAGTCTCGTCCGACCGCCCAGAGCCTCGTCACGTCATGTCTGCCAGTGTGATGGCGGTCACTATTCTGAGTATATGGGCTGCTTACTACGCTCCAGAGGTCTCGTCTATTCACAAGTCTGCTCCAGAGGTCTTGTATGTTCACAAGTCTGCTCCAGAGGTCTCGTCTGATCACAAGTCTGCTCCAGAGGTCTCGTCTGATCACAAGTCTGCTCCAGAGGTCTCGTCTGATCATGAGTCTGCTCCAGAGATCTTGTCTTACCACAAGTCTGCCCCAGAGGTCTCGTCCGATCACAAGTCTGCTCCAGAGGCCTCGTCAGACCACGAGTCAGCTCCAGAGGTGTCAGCATTAGCTGTAGAACCTCCTAAGGAGGCGGCTGGACTATTACTATTCCCATCATTCAGGGCACTGATTGCGTCAACACCTGTGGCCAATCAGGCGCCATATATAAGCCCCGGACTTCCCCTCTGTTACGCATGGAGTATTGTCGTTATTTCTGTGGTGTTTACATTGTTGATTCGAGTTCCCTAAGTTCCCTAAGTTCAGCTTTCTCGCCTGGCCATCTCGTCTCGTCTGTCTCTGCGCCTGCCTTCTGGACTCTCGCTCGTTTTACGGATTATCCCCTCGCTTTGCCCTCCTGGATTACGTTTGAGTATCTTCGACCCACGCCTGCTTCAGGGACTACTCTTGTGCCTCGCCCCAACATACCTGTTTGTTATTGTTTGGACCCTGCCTGTTTTCACTATGTCTCTGTCTCACCCACTGAATAAAAGCTTGTGCATGGATCCGCTCGCCTCTTGTCCCTCTCACCATGTTACAGTTGTGTTTGCTTAACTTTTCTGTTTAGAAGATAAATGATCCTTTAAATCTCCTTTGTAAATGCTTTACAAGGTATAAATAGTTCTCACTTTAGATGAGCTCACAAAAATAGATGGCTGGCAACTATTAAACTACTTGACTTAATCATGAATTACAGCAGGGATATGTGTTAATAAAGCATTTATTATCACACTGAGCAACTATTATCATGTGTCTAATTAATAAGATTTATAAATGTACATTTAAATAGTTTATCAATAATTTACTTACACTTTATAAATGATCTTATGAACCACTGACAACTCCTAGATAACTAGTTTGTAAATAACGTAATGATTTAGAAATGATAAATTGATCATTAATAAAGTATGAAAATACAATTATTAAACATTATAGACAAGCTGTCACGTGTTCTTTGTGTTTTTGTTCCGTTTTCCCTGTTCTTCTGCTTCCTGTTTCTGTTCCTCATCTGTTACTATGGTTTTTGATTAATTACCCTAAACCTGTCATTCATTTGCTCTCGTTTGTTCAAGTATTTATACCCCATTCTGTTCAGTCTTTGGTTGTCCGTTCTTAGTCTAAAACAGTCATCATTATAAGTTGTGTGCAATCCCGTTCAGCCTGTTTTTTTCCATTATTATTAAAATCATTTGTTTAAAACTACATTCTCCTTCGTCTACCTGCCTGCCTGCTACACAACACCCTGACAAAAGAACAGACCAAATTAAGATGACCAAGGCTGAGGCCTTGGGGTCTGCGGCAAGAAGGTCGGAGGTTGGAGCGATATGTGGAGGATTTCCTCAAGCTTCGTAACAGCTGAGCTGGCACAACGCTGCTTTAGGTGCGTGTTTTCATCTGGGGCTGGACCGCGAGACAATCCGTTGCGATCTTCCCGTGTGTGACTATCCCCTGATCGAACTGATTAATCTCGTCCTTTATTTGAACGGTTCCAATTTCGAAGTTGAGGAAATAAAGGAAGATAAGTCTCGTTGTCCAGCCCCCTCTGGAACACGCCGCGTCGTGTCAGCTCACTCCTCGCCGAGAACCCCCACGTACCGCACCAATGGCTCGGACCACCTGCCCAGAACTCCGGCCGCAGCTCGCTCAAGCCCGTCGGCCGATGCTCAGCGCCCAAGCCCACCGGCTGATGCTCTGCGCTCAAGCCCGCCAGCCGATGTTCCGCGCTCAAGCCCTCCGGCTTCACATGTGGCAAGCCACATGTATATTATGGACATGGCGCTCCCACTGGAGTCCCGTCCAGCCCTCCTACGTCTCCGCTGGTCCCGTCCAGCCCTCCTACATCTCCGCTGGTCCTGTCCAGCCTTCCTTCGTCTCCGCTGGTCCCGTCCAGCCCTCCAGAGCCCGCGCCTCCTGAGCGCCGTCCAGAGCCCGCTCCTCCTGAGTGTAGGGACAAGGTGGGGGATTAGGCACACTTTAGCGATGCAGCACGAAGAGCAGCTTCAACGAGCCGCAGCGCTTGTAAGATACACTATTAATCTAGCTTGCGCTAACTGCTTTGACAAGGGGCATGGCAGTACTGAAACACCGTCTAAGCTGTTTGCCAATCGCAACGCACTGGGATAGCTAACCAATCATAACACATTTCCTTTTTTTTCGGAAAGCTGGCCTTCATTAAACCCAGAACTAATCAAGCTATTTGTGCCAGGCTGGGAGAAAGGTACTATAATAATGTAAATGATGTGAAACATAATGCGTTTTTCGAACCACCAAGCATGAGAGCATGTTCTAGTACACCCCTAAACAAAATCAAGACTTAGAAAAAGAGCATAATAGGACCCCTTTAATGTTGGAACAATGCTTTATAAAGGATTAGTTGACTATTTACTAATGCTTCACTAAAGCAGTTATTATAAAGTGTTACCAAATAAGATGAATTTTGCAGATGACATTGCAGACATTGCAGATGAACAAAATGGTCTAAAAATACTGTATATATTGCAGGTGACACAATAAAAAACACAGATATGTGTACGTACAGGAAAATGAAAGTAGGTGTTATAGCATCTTCCAAGTATTTTAAGTTAAATCCACTCTACAACAGAGTTCTCCCTTTGCCAAAGTGATGCAGCATTCCATTTTTATTGACAAGTTTGGATTGCTAATGGGCTGTGTAATGTGGTAGGCCCAGCTAGGAAGGTACACATGTGGGCAGCAGGCCTATATGGCCACAGCTTTAGTTTCACCACCCATTTCTCCACAAACATACATTGGTAGACCAAACCTGCTAACCTTACATCTGGCCTCTTCCGCGCTCAAAGCTAATGCAGCAAAGTCAATGCTTAAAACCAAATGACCACCATTAAAATTGAATTGAATGAATGTATTTCTAATTAACCAGCCTTGTGTTTTTTGTTTCTCTCACTAACGTTTCCTGGATTGTTGCTTATCACATTTAACATTTTCAGCACACACCTTGAGACAACTCATTTATAATCATGCTATTTATAAAAGACTACACTAAATTAAACTCAAGGGCAAAAATACACGTGCCCCAAACCCCATGCATGCCTTTCTCTCCATCTGTCAATATATGTTTTACAAACGATCAAAAGACTACCACATGCTCAACTTTAAATCTCCAAAGACACTGAAGATGGATTCTTCAGTTACAAATCTAAAACATTAACCATCTGGTTTATTTATATAACTGCATTCAAAAACCCATTCTGTAGTAAAGCAGGGTTCCCACAGAAACCCTTTAGGACAGCTTGCATGTAACTGTTAAAAATAATTTCCTGCAGTTCTTTTTAAATTCTAGGCCTCTATGCAGAGATTCACATAGAATGTTTACAAAAACTGACCTCATCAGGAAAAACGTGACCAAGCACTCCATTTCACCCAGTTCTGCAGCAAGACACCTCATCATTTCCCTATGACTCTAACACGTGAAAACCTGCCTGTTCGGCTATAGAGGGCTTACATTTTTCTCCTGTCACAGCCCATAAACAAAGTACAGTAATTAATGCATCAATCATTCCACATGAAAGTATGGGAGATGTTTCTCTGCTCAAGTCAAAAGGCAGGTCCGTGGCTGAGTGACAGGAATATGGATGCTGTTGGCAGTAAATGAGGTTTGACGGTTCCTTGTGGTCTCACCACATGGTCCGCCCAGCCTGCCATCCTGATCCTGGACTGCTGATAGAATTAGGGAGCTCTTGAACCATGCTGCTCTCGTTTCCGGAAACAATTACTATGAACCAGTGGGGCCACCAAGCCTGATGAGATTAATGTTTTTAACAGTGGGGGTGTCAGGGATGTTTAAAGAGAGACAAGCAGGGTGCATCTCTGCCACCCACGCATGTAAGGGCTAAGGAAACAGCTCTCTGAGGAGGAGATTTTCTCTTTTTTTCCATTGTTTAGTTTTTCTTCAGAAAGGTCCACAGTGAGGAACCGTGGTGGGTGGAACATAGATCTTTTTTATTAAGAATTACTGACTTGGCGTTGTAAGGTCAGGAAATATTACATTATAGAGCAATGTCTTAGTTCAAACTCCCAGGTTACGTGTTGTGTAAACAGAGACACATAACGGAGAGGTGAGCATAAATGAATGAAGGAAGGAAGAAAGGAACTTAACACTCAAAAAAGGATTTTTAATGCTTGTTCAATTTACTTGGTTAAAATGAGCAGAAACAACTAAATTCTGGAAATTTTCTTACCTAACTTAATTCCATATGATCAGTCTACTTAAATTTGTACATCATTTTCATTAATAATTTCTGGGACTACACTAATCATTTTTGTTGACACAACTAACTGAAAAGGGATGTGCAGTTCCCACCATGCTTTGCATGGGGTCGCATTAAGAGGCAAAAATGTTGACAAAAAAGGTAATTTTAAGTGTTTTTAATTAAAGAAAATTACATGAAATTGTGAGTTATTTTGAGATTTAGAATAGGTTTGTGTAGAAAAAAGTTTTGAGGTTACCAATGTGCAGAAAAGTAGCAGCTTTATTGACTTCATGATTCATTCAATGAGAAATAACTGTGCTAATGACAGTTCTGAGATCACTCTTATTGCAACTATGAATCAAATTGTCTTTAACGTGCCACACGTGTTATTGTTAAATTCTTCAAAAATATTGTTAACATGCCAACATGTTTTTGCTAAATACTTAAAAAATAGATTGTCCAGTGAACTTAATTGAATTAAGTAAATACTTTTCCAAGCAGTTAGTTCAGATCCATACAACAACTAACTCCTGTTCAATTAAACAAATAATGTTTTGTTTAGCCAACTAAACATTATTTATTTAATTGAACTTGTTTTAGTCCTGTTGTATGAACCTGATCTCATTGCGTGGAAAAGTTTACTTTAATTTAATTATGTTTACTGAACAAGTTATTTTTTTTAAATGAAGGAAGGACAGACAGAAGGAAGGAAGGAAGGAATTGACGAGTATGTTTTATATGAGCAAATGTAACCGAAGTGCTTTGATAAGAATTTGCAACAATTAAACATTTGTGCAAATAAAAGAAAAAAAAGCCAGACAAAACTATATATATATATATATATATATATATATATATTCTAATCCATGTGAATAAGAACATTATAGCTCACTTTATTTGCCAGGTGGGCTGTCTAAATTTAGAGACAAAATCACAAGAATTTCTAACAGTTTTATGCTGAAGAAAGCATTTGGAGTTTTCCCCATGGAAGACAACCAATGTCCTGCATAAAGCTGCGGGTGCAGCACCAGAGTTTGGGTCAAAGGTCTGAGGAACTTACTCATTGCAAGCTGCCCTGGCGCCTGCTGACAGAACCCTCAATTTGTAAAAGGCAAACTCTGACCTTTGGGGCTTCCCTGGCAAAACACAAGACTTAAACACTACCAGCCATCCCAAGACATCAGGTCAGCTTTAAAAACTCTCAAAAAGAAGAATTATCCAACAACTTGCCAGCACAGACCCTAATAACCAAAATTATCTGTCTATAGAGACAACCCAGCCAACAGAAAGAATTGTTTCTCCCTGAGAAGTGTGCAGTCAGCAGACCTTTTAAGGAGGAATAGGGCTGCAGTTCTTCATCTCATTACTCAGATTGAACAGACTGGCACAATCAGGTGCTTAACACCACAACCTCCACTAGATGTAGGGAAATTAATAAATAGAACAATAAACATAGCTGGAAAAGGGTTAAAGTGTAGTATTATATATGCTCACAGCCCTAGAACAGATATCATTCCGAACCCTGAATATTTGGGAGAGGGAGAGAGAGAGAGAAAAAAAAAGATTAATGCTTTACATCATTTTACCACTAAAACATATTTGATGAAAATAAGTAATAAGGAAAAGATTTTCTTTCTGAATGGCATGGAAATGTAACTGCAAAAATTATTTAATCTCCTGGGTGCTACAAAAATAACTATTGTAATATAAGTGGAAAGAGTCATAGAGACTGATAGGAGAGTGTGTCCTGCATGCGGTAACTCTATATCTGCCCTATATTCTATATCTGCGGCACCAGTGCTGGCAGTGTTGGAGGTCTGTTTGAATCAGTCAGCGCTTCATCCATCACACAAGCCTGTTGCAGTCAGATAACTCATCTAAAAAAGGCTTTAGACAGAATGACAGTCAGACAGACCCATGTGATTTCGTGAAGCAGCTTCTTTTTTAAATCTACTTAAACATGTCATCTACAGTCTGTCTACTATCATATACTATTCTTCTTCAGAGATTAGATAGCAATTGTCACTAGCAATAGATCAAAGCCTCTGACAGTGTAATTATACTTGAGTTTTCATAAGACCCACACCCCATTCTGTCTCTCGCTTAGAGTGGCTATATCCAAAAGCAGAAAGGAAAAAGGACAGGTTTCTGAAGTACTCAGGCCCCCAGGTCTCCCCCATAACCAGAGACAAGGGCCTCTCTCTCTCTGCTTTGTGCATTTGGTGGACTGGGTCCTAAGCCCTGATTTGGCCCAGCTGGAGAGAGGGAGTGATCAGAACTGGACTGGTGCAGACAGAGCTAAAGTAAACAGTCCTGGTGGCTGGGCAGGCAGTTAGCAGCCCTTGGACAGATGATCGGGGGCCTGCGCAGACCACACACACAGGCACGCACCGAAGGACCACACAGGGGCTAGGCTGAAGGGGGAAGATTGGGGGCCCTCGGCATGCAAATGCATGGCCCATCAACACGGCACTCCTACGGGCAAAGGCAAGCTCCGGGTCAGGACCAGACCTGAGGAGAGTGTGAGGTGTTCAAGACATGCCATCTGTGTGCATACAAGACTGCAGAAGAAGACAAGGAGGTTTTTCTCTTTGTTGTGGTGGAAATAAACTGTCAATGTGAAGAGGTTTGAGTAAACACAAACAGGAAACAGCTCATAAAGACGTAATTTTCCACTGCCTCTATGGTGAGGCAGTGTACACCTAAATAAAACCAGGACAACGTTAAAAAAAAAAAAATCAAACTAAAGAATATGAGAGTCTAAGATTTTTTACTAATCTAAAATGCACCTTTTTCAACATTTCAGCATATTTTTAATTATGTTAGTACAAAACATAAAATCATGAGGTTACAAAAATAAGTGTATATATAATATTATACAGTTATATGAATGTGTAACATAGAGAGTAATATGAGATATATGAATATGATGTTATATGAATGGTATATGAATATGAAGCAAAGAGAGTTGTTGCATGTAACTGTTCACAGTAACTCCCTTTCATAATACGGTTACTGTCAAACTTTTAATTTGCATATTTTCTCATTCAGAGAGAGAGAGGAAAAGAAGGAAAAGAAAACAATGAATGACTAAGCCCATCAGATTGATCAGAGATGCATCAGAAAAGGGAGATACATGGCAGGTAAATGCTATATCCAATCTAGGCATTTAACATTACAGTTTTCTATGTGATAATGTAAACAGGTTTAATATGGTACAGACCGACAAATTACTGTAACTTACCCTTCATCTATAAGGTCAATCAACATTAAATAAATTTAGTCAGTGCAGAGCATGTGAGCGGAGAGGAGGTGAAGTTTAGTGAGTTGTGAAAGTTTGAATTTTGTTGTCACAGCTGTTCTCTCACATACAATGTTACGGTGAGAGCATTTGCTGTATCAAAAGGTATGGAAAATACATGATACAGACATGAGATCTGGTGCTAGAACAGAGTTTTACTAGATATATACTAGATATTACTTTATATACTATATATTATTTCCTTTTTTTTCAGTTCCTAGGACCCATTCTACGTCATTTTTTACACCGTGAGCACAAAAGCAGTTTATGTGGCCTAAACTGTTGATTTTTTTCCCCCTTTGATTTGGCACAAAATATATTCAGTTACCATGTCTTTTAAATTACATGAATTCTCTTCTCATTCAAACACAGCCACCACTTAAACTCTATGTACCTAAGACTAATTTGCATGTTTATATACTTTTCCCAAAACTGTTAAACTTAAGTTCAAACCTAACAAAATACAAAACTAAATAAGACAGAAATTTGCAACATTTCCACAGTTATATCTATCAAATCTATCTTTATCAAATCTAAAAACTAAAATAATATCAAAACATTTAGAGCTGAATAACACAGGTGTTAGTTTTAAGTTCTTTAACATCTATACAAAAGACTGGATTGACTGACAATCAATCAGGGAATCACCCAGGGGTACATTTTCCAAAAGCATCATTAGCTATGGTCCTTAGTGCCATTGAACTCTATTGGTAACGACAGAACTTGTGGCCATAGTTGCTTTTGGGAAACGCACCCCAGGACAGATGGTCATTCAGCCACACACACACACACACTCACAGATATTTGTGCCAGGAGAATAGTGCAGGTCATCAGTGTGTGTGTTTATCTGGACAGTGTCAACTTGACCTGAGGGGAGTAAATGCTCTCAATCACACTTACTCTTCATCTGCCACTTACCACGAGAGAGAGAGAGAGCGAGCATGCTTGATTCAACACCAGTGCTGCAGATAAACACCACTGCCTACTAACACTGCATACACACTTGAGAAAGTACAGCTGGTTCATAGTGCCACACTCAAAAACACATAGATACAACATTAAATTTATATTGAAAAGAAAAGAAAAGAAAAGAAAAGAAAAGAAAAGAAATAAAAAAAGGACATTAAGCTTGATGCACAACATTGCTATAAGTGATATTTATTTTTCCCAGGTGCAAAAGAGTGCTCACAAAACCCTGCGGCAATGCAACGATTTTGTGTGTGTTGGGGGGATGTTTGCACACATCAGCAGAATGCCCAGCGATCAACCTTCTTACCAGAAATACCATTAACATTCATGCTTTCCCATGATTCCACAGGTCTACATCGGGATGAAGATACCAGTGTGTGAGAAGGTTTGGAGGGTCATCATGCAATGCTAAAATATGTCTTAGAGAAAATAGCAACACAGACTTGCTGTTTCCTGCAGGGCTCTGAGAGTGTCTGGGACTCTGCCGGGCGACACCAGGGTCACGACCCATCCACACAGGGAAACTGTCTTTCACATATGCATGCACACACACACAGCATGGGAACTACTGTGGAGCCTGAATGACACGCATGTGTGCCCATAGCATGGATACATACACACAAATACAAACACATGACCTATCAGACAGACACAGTAAGGGCACAGCACATCACACAAACATGCACAAGCACACACACTTAACTGCAAGAAAACGACACCTTTACACTTTTGTAAAAAACATATTTTGTAAAGAAAAATATTAACTCCAAGACCAGTGTTAGCACAATAGAGAGAGAGAGTGAGAGAATAATTTAAAGAAGAGAATAACAGAAAAACAGATGAACGTATGCAATTTAATGCCCGGTTTTATTGGAGAAAAATCCGACAACACATTCTAAAAACGTGTGGTAGGGGATATATTTACTTAAGAGTAAGTATTTAAATAAAGCGCTTCAGACAACGGACAGCTTGCAGTTTTTGTTAAATAAAGCAGTTTTGACTCGGTTTTGTGGAACTTTGAGACATGGTTTCTCCGTGACCTCCTTTTCCGACGGAAACATCAACCCACCTGCACGGAAACCGCGAATATAGAAAGACGGCAGAAATGCAAATAAATCAATCGATGGAGAATATTTTAAAAGCGCACATCTTTCATATGAGGTAACAATGTTTAGACAGTCTATATTTAAATGCATCTAATATAATTTACATATAAAGACATACATTTATTTTTATTTTATATTCAAACAATACATTTATTTAAAACCTAAACCATATATTTCTCATTCAAAATAAAGTCATATGTATAGGCATATTAGAAATATCGAACAAAACCTGCTAATGTGAATCCTTCGTATTAATACAGTGTACAACAAAAGTTAATTTGTAAAAGGGGTAAAACACGATAATTGCGGTGAGCAGATCAGAACTTGAATAAAATTAAAATATTGCTATCAATTGTCAGAATGTTGTTGTAACATTTATGTGACGTAATTGTTGTTGTTTTATAACATCTACAAATAGACCTACACCCCGGGGAATTTACCATTGCTCATAAATTAGTCTCGTGATAATTTGCTATACTTCAATGTTAATACATCCGGCGATATTAAATTGATAAGACTGGCAGATGGAAACGATATATATATATATATATGTTTGGACCCCAAATCTCTTTAAAATAGTTCCTTTTGTTTTATAGAATAGAAATACAAAACATTTTGCAACTGCTGCAACCGTGCAGAGTACAGTGGACTATTACAATGTGTGTGTCAATGTGTGGGGACTTTTCATAGACATAAACTCTTAAAAATAAAGGCGCTTTAAAAGGTTCTTCACAGCGATGCCATAGACGACATTTTTTTTGGTTTCACAAAGAACCATTCAGTCAAAGGTTCTTTAAAGAACCATCTATTTCTGCCTTTTGAAGAACTTTCTTTCGCCACAATGAACCTTTTGTGAAACAGAAAGGTTTTCTGAATTTTATATATTTTTCCTTTTATGCTAGTGGGTAGAAAAAACTAAAACTTAATACAGTGTAAATATTTCCAGATAATATTTTATTAAATTTGTTTTGGCTACAGTAAAATCCAATTTAATTAAAAAAAATAAATTATAGGTATGGTTACAATATGATGCCTAATATGTATGTCACTCAGAATAAGTGATTTTTATACATGTAATAATATGGGCTATCTGATTTTATAATTTAGGAAATAAATTATATCACCTGCGAAATTATATTCTGGGGTTCTCCGCATTAAACTGGTTGAAACAAACTGATCTATGGACAACGCATTATGTCTCTTTCGTCTGCTTTCTCTCACACACTCAACGAGACATTTAAGCTAAAGGGACTTTAGCAATAAAATCGTTTTGGGAAAGCCGCACGTAAGATAATTTACACTGGCATGCATTCTCTGATGCGCTATCTCCCCAAACTGCATAGCTACGGCTCAGTCCTGTGTTCTTAGTTCTAAAATTACGCCTTGGAATTAGTAACGAAGGCTTGGTCTGTTAGTAAAATGCAAAAGTATTATAATGTGTATATTTTTTTGTTGAAAACCTTTTTTTTTTTTTTTTTTTTTTTTTTTAAATTAATTAATTTTCCCCCTCAGTGGACAAAAAGTAAGCATACAACATATGACCCAGACTAACACCACTGATACAACTATCTATTCCTTATCTCTAAACCGGTAACCTGTAACTTGAATTCTGGAAAAACTACATTAATGCACTGCAAAATTTAAATTACACATAAAACACCTGTAAAAATCAATACGGAATATTCATTCATATTAATACAGAACATTGTGCCCTATTTTTACGGATGGTTTTAGAGTGTACCCTTTAACATAACCCTCAAAGAACCTAATACCTTAACCACACACACACACACACACACACGCTGTTTTTCTTATTGGTCCCTCCAGGTGGCGTTAATCCACTTCACACATCTTTAAATGATGTTTGCTTTCAGCGAAATAGTAGCTTCAGATACTGTTAAAGAGTGATTTAGACTTTGTAAGAATGATAATTCAACACAAAAGAGGGTGATAGGTTTTACATTTTTTATGAAAATATTTATTGATGGCGGATCCTTTGGTAGAGCATGAGTTTGAATCAAAGAAACTGCACATACTCGTATATAAAATATATACAGCTAAAATATAAGCACATTTCATTTTCTCACATTTTTAATTGTATACTTAAATGTATACTTTTGAAAAGCATTTTATGCAAATACACAACATGCTGTGACAATACATGCATGCACAATACATGACAATGAATTTAGGTTAAGCAAAATTACACTTTCTGTCTCTGTCTATTTTACTGACAGACCAGATCACATCATGGACTGGCTTAATTCTTTTTACTCAGTTGCTAAAAAGGCATAACTGACACATTTGTCTGTTACTTTACAGCACATGATTTGTTTAATTGTGTCCTGGGAGACATACACCCAAGAAGTGAACACACACACACACACACACACCTCTGGTCTGCAGGAGCACAGAAACACTGCACAAGAAGGAGTCTAGATCACATCACAGATCTACATGCAATACACCAGCAATAGCCATTTATTCAGTTCTCTTCAGCCAAACTGTAGGTGAGACAAAAGTGTTTTATACAAATTTTATTTTGATGTTTAGAGACTTTGTAAGTAAATTATCAGAGTTCTATTAATTTTAAAATTTGAATTACGTACAAAGCCTACACACCCTAACACCCTAGCTTTACAGTACTTATGTAAACTTTTATCTCGTTATCACTCTAAAAAATGCTGGGTTGTTTTGTCAACCCAAATGCTGGGTTGAGACCGCTGGGTAAGAACGCTGGGTTAATTTAACCCAATTTGGGTTAAAACTGATCTTAATTTATAACCCAGCAGTGCTGGGTTAGGAACGCGGACCCGAGAGAGAGCACTCACGTCGTGTTCACCGTACGTCAAAAAAATGCGAGAAGCCGCCATTTTCTCAGCGTCTGCAGATGGAAGCGAGAGAAGGACGATTTTCGGTAAGTAAAAATTAAAAATGTAAAGTCATCATTCATTATGTGTGTCCGGGAGTATTTTGAGATTTCATGGAACATGGAAAAAGTCAGAAAAGAGCTTTTATTGGAAAATACGCTGACGCGGTTTTTGCCTCTGAAATAGTCTTAACGGCCTCTTCTACTGAACGGAAGAGATACCTTTAATACAACGTCTGTGAGTTTCATATGTCATATTTACAGATGATTTAGGTGTTAATAGAGAGTTATTAACAGATTTACATGTTAATTCGTAAACTTTTTTTTTTCCCCGCGATTAAACTTAAAGTTTCCTAAAGAAAACGGCGTCGTGTAATGAAGACTAGCCTAATTATTAGGGATGCACCGATACTGAGCTCCTGTACTGGTACTCGTACTCGTTAAAATGCCCCCATACCAAACGCCGATACCACATCATGTGACAAGTGCGTATGCAGGCAAAGAAACAGCGACAACAAAACAACAGACAGCAGAATGGAGTCATTAGAGATTAAAGATGTCTACGAAGTATATGTATGCAAGTAATATAATGTTAAACATTCAGTATTAAGCTTGTATAACTGGTGCACGTCAGCAGAACGCAGATTGGATTGAGCGCGCGGCGGCCAAGATGTGCGGGCTTGTCGAGTTAATATCCCGTGTTGACATCACTGGAAAGTTTGTAGTTCCGTGAAATATGTCAAAAACAACTGAAGTAAATCAATGCACAAGTTATTTAACGGTATAGAGAGAGAGAGAGAGAGAGAGAGAGAGAGAGTGAGAGAGAGAGCGCCAGACAGACAGAGAGAGAGAGAGAGAGAGAGCGCGCGCTGTTGCGTGATCTTCATTGATGTTCACATATTTAGCACACGCTTTTTTTTGGATTAAAACAAATTCGTAAATATAAAAAAA